>JAYDZG010000039.1:22577385-22594624 GCA_034509265.1 Microcambeva bendego
ACTAACAGCCGCTGAAAGCTTGCACTGGACTGTGAAATCAGAAATTCCTAAAAAACAGGATGAATGTGAAATGCATCACAATAAAAATGGGTGAGTAAAAACTGAAAACAGGTGTACCTACCAATTTGAAGAACAAAGTGGAGACCAGTGTGAGGTACTTAGTAAACTAAAGAATGTAGAAAATCCCAAAATTCTCCTTTCACATTTCTGAAATTTTATAAAGAGCAACATACTGACAACCATAAATTCTTTTTGGCATGTATTCCATGTGGTTGCTCCTGATTTGCCACCTGCACATTCATACTTTTTTGTTCTATCAGTTTCTAAAGGTGACCTTTTTCATTCTAATGATCATTGGAGGGGCTATTTAAGTACATTGAACTTTTTGAGGGTTTGTTCCCACATGATAAGTTATAATAAATGGTGGCATATAAACAATGCTTGACTTGCCACAATGGTTACCAATGGTTATTACCCACACTATGAAATCATAAGCAGCAATATGAAGCGTTTACACAAGGTAAGCCAGATCCAAGTTTCTGCCAAATTCTTATTCTGGTATTATCTGGCATCAGAAATTTACTTTTTTAGGCCAAACATTTTTGTAATCTGTCTTGTCTTTGTAAGCTTAGGCCTATTTTGATGGCTTTTCTTGTTCTGTTGCTGTTGTATACATTTTGACCTTTAGAAGTCCTTTTTCTGTTTTTTAGTTATTGTTGTTTCTCTTCAGCTAGAAACATTTTTCTCAAAATACTTGATGTTGCCTTTAAATGCGCAATTCGTTTTTCAGCCATATGTTGGCAAAATGATGACGAAGGAGTGGCTAAATACAGATGCTGATTTTAACGAACTCATTAACAGAATAGAAACCTACTCAGGGTTCTGCAAATCCATGGAACTTTCACCTGCAAAAGTTAGTGTGACTATTACATCTTAAGGGTACATTTGTGTGGCAAAAAAGATTTCTCACTTGATCTTACTGTTTTCTTGACCTACAGGTTTTTGCTAATGATGTACATTACCATGTAGTGAAAGGCTACATATCTGAACTACTGAAGAACAAGTATTCTTGCAAAGGCAGAAAAAATGTCATGGCAGCAGCTAAAATAAGAGAACAGTATCATGGGCTCAATAAACTGTTCCGTGAAATGGTAAGTTACAGATAGTTATGAGCTTAGATATAAGATTTTTTAATTTAAATACAGTACATGGCAAAGGGTAATGATTTCAGACATATCCAAAGCTACGAAATGCATAGTGGCACTTTTAATGTCTGGAGATGTCAGATTAGAAAAGACAAACCTGTTCAGAAGTCAGAAGATTGCCAGCTCTAATGCAGGTGCTGCAAGGCAGCCATGGTCAGGCCCTTGAGCAGGGGCACTATACAATGTTGACTTTCCGCTGTGACCTGGGATTTGTGGGAAAATAATTTCATACTGTGCACACACAGTACATAAGGGCACTTGACCTGTAAAAAGTGATGGGTTCTAAATATCTGAACATCACAACAGGGTTTTGTCATTTGGCAGCAATATTTTTTAAGGGGCAACTCTTTATATTACTGCCCCCATATAAGGGAATTTGTTGATTTGGATCCAAACAATCAATGCACAAAAACAACTGATAGGTTTAGTGAATAAGGATTAATAAACTGGATTGTCTTTTATGGGTTTCTTCAAATAACTTTACATTTATAGTATTTAGCAGATGCCTTTATCCAAAGCGACTTACAGTACAGTTATAGTATACAGTCTGAGAAATGAGGGTTAAGAGCCCAAGCAGTGGTGAGATCAGAAACCTAGCAGTGGTGAGATTTGTACCAGTGACCTTCAGATTACTAGTCCTGTATGATTGGCTTTACAGTTTCTGTAACTGTGAAGTTGAGCAATGTTTGTTAATGTTAAAGCTTGCCTGTTCCCTCAAGCACAATGGAAAGTCTATTAATACACTGTTTGTTGAGTTTATTGTGGAGGAAAAAAACTTAAATTTTCACAGCACTGACCTTTACCCTTTTCAATTACTTTTAAAGGAAATGAATTGCCTTCAAGCTAACCTTTATTGTTCAACATCAGTGTCTGCCCTGGTATAAAAGCAAAGCTGGTATAATAGCAAAGTGAATCAAGTTACCATCTGTTTTCAAATTGCCATTGTGAGCCTTGTTAATTTTGGTTTGTATACTTTTTATTATTAAAATTAATAATTGTTGAAATATTTATGTTTTTTTCATCAAACAGGGATCAACCTTTAAGTGGCTTTACCCACTAGGAGACCAGCTTAGTGTGATCATTGAACAGGAACATGAGAAAGACATAAAAAAACATTTATCATCATTAGTTGAAAATTATCCAGATATCAGGTAAGCAAGAGTTTTCTATTAAAATATATTTCAATGTAATACTTATTGTTTAGGTCATATTCTGAATTCCAGATAACACATTATTCATTTTTCAATTTTTAGCAAAAAGCAATTCTCAGCCATTCTGTCCTTCAGAGACAGTGGCTTTCATTTTTCATCCCAGGTAGTTCAGCATTTTACTGATCTTAAACAAAATGTGAAGACAGATAAACAACAATTCTTCAGTGACATAAAGGTAAAGTTATATATAATTATTTTATATATAAAAAATTAATATAAAAATATATATATAACTTTTTTCAAAGTATATTATTTGCCAAAAATGTTAGATACTTTTCATAATAAACTGTGTTTGTGTAAATACTGTCTCCTTTATAATCGTCTCCTACGATTATAACAATCTGCTTTATTTTTTATAGTGAGACAAGCATTAGCCTGCTGCCATTCTTGAAGCTTCAGTGACCATTAACTTCATATTGATACTGTACAATAATAGTGTGGGTTTTTAATTTTTATATTTATAAATGTGTACTTACATTCTAGGTTATAATAGACTTGGCACATGTTGGTGCAGGGATCTGCCTTTTCTTGATCAGAATGTGAAATTACTAGATTGAGGGAAAATCCAGATTATTTAAACTTGGTTGTACATTAGCAATATTTAGATGGAGGGCCAGTGTCAAGTTTTGTCTTGCACTAATGATACTTTAACCCTCTTAGTTGACACAAAAATAAATGAATGGGATAAACTGGTAAAACCCTCTTGAAATTGTGTTCTATTTTATTCTGTTGCACTTTTTAATGAAATGGTATAATTGTAGATGTAATGTAAAATCTTGTGTTTATTTTTGTGTTGATTCTAAATGTTATGTTCGATTTCCTGCTCTGGTTTGAGGATGGGTTTCACAAAGCAGCATTTATTACCAGACAAAGCTAATCATGTCTGTCTGTGGACGCCCGACAGAGACATTGCACCACTGGGGATTAAAAGTCAGCATTCCAGCATTGGGCTAAAGCATTTCATTGCTGCATCAAACTTTGCACCTAAAATGGATGTAGGGAACACATATTGGAGAATACTGAAGACCAGAGATGCTACATTTCAAATAATATCTACATGAAATTTGAAATGAGCCAAATAGCATTAGTGTGAATGTAGGGATTAGGGATGTCAATTTATTGGTTTAATAATAACCAAAAAATATACAACCAAATCAAAATTTAAAACTAGGTGGTTGATTGAGTAGCAAGAAGGTCATGGATTTGAGTCTCAGTTAAAGCTTTATCGACTTCAATTGATTAATCTTGTGTAATCCTAATTACCGAAAAAAGAAAAATTGATGTATTTGAGTTTAATTTTGATGTATCATAAGATTCATTTAAACGACACTTTAAAATGTATTGAAATAAAAATGGAAACTGCTATACAACTAAATGTTGATTATGTACGGAAAGTACTCAAAATTAGTTATGAGAATGTTTTACAAACTAAAACAAAATTTTAACAAAGACATATAGCTCATTGTTAGAGCAACTCATAAGCAACACAAGCCGTGGCCTGGTGGTTAAAGAATTGGGCTTGTGATTGGAATGCTGCCGACAAGGCAAAGCACAGACCCCATAACTGCTCCCCAGCCAGAGTGGCTGGGGTTACCCCCCGCTCCAGGCATGTGTGCTCACTGCTCCCTAGTGTTCAAATTCTCAGTGGTGAAAAAGAGTGTTCTAAATTAATAAAACCAACTAATTTGAACTAAGTTCCTGACATAGCCTATCAATCTTTGATTTAAAAGTATAGTATCTTCTAGCTGATTATTATTTACCTGTTTAGTGATTTTCTTTTCAAATTAGTACTAACAACTAAAATGGCTTTAATTATAGAAGACCCTGTCCCAAACTCAATAGGAACTTTACCACAGCCTGGACTCAATAAGAAATAACTATATAATAACAATTATAATAATATTTATAATTATAATGCAGTTCTTTATTATTCTGCCCAGGCTGAATAATTATATTTATATTTATAGTACAATTACAATCTTGCTTGCCACTGTCGCCCTTGGCTTGATCAACAAGGGATTTTGTTCTGTCAGCCCTGCATTCTGTAAAGTTGATTTAAGAAAATAACTATTGTAAAAAGTGCTTTAAAATAAAAGATTTAAGATTGTAAGGGTAATGCCCACCCCTCCCAGGGGGTTAAACCACGAAGGCTGCAAACATTCTTTAAAAGTGTAAATAAAAAAATAAAATTGACACCCTGTATAATGATTTGTTACCACAGCTTCACCTCAGCATGCTAATCTGAAAAGTTTTGATTCATCAGTAACAGTTTCCAGTACCAAGACTTCAGAATATCGTTGCTGGCATGCTAGTGCATAAGGACTTGTTTTTTGATTTTGTTATTCTTTATTCCTGTCAGGCACATTTGAAATAAGTCATAAATTAGTCAATTAAATTATTGAGGGCTCACAAATGAATATACAGGTATTACTGAATCATTTTTATTATACAACATTTATTGTGGTATATATTTTTGTCTAAGCACACGTATTTATAAGGAAGTACATATATTGTGTATAGCAAAAACAGTTGAGACAAGAAAGAAAACTAAATAAATATATTTATATTTTATTCATCCACTTTACAGAGCTGAGCATGTCGAGATATTTGCAGTTAGGGCATCAAACTAAATATATGCTTAACAGTATCCTAGTGGAGTTTTATATAATTCTATTAATAAACAGCTTTACATGTAAGAGTTAAAAGTGCTTGTGTATGATTGAGACAATACTCTATAAATAATTTCCACAGAGAAAGCTGTATTTTATGCCCATGCTGTTCTAAAGTTATCTTTATTTAAATTACTTATTTGATTATTTTGATTAGTACCAGCCCACAAAACATTTTGTAATTACTGTATTTGCATATGCACCAGACTATACACAAAAAAACAAATGCACCTAAAATTCTAAAACCAGTTATACTGAGAAATTATAAGTGGTATTAAACCACCACACATTAAGAAATCATAGAGATTATCCAACACAAAGTTTATTTCTCTTCATTCTCCTCTTTAGAAAAATCATGTCTTGAAATTTTAGTTTCAGTGCTCATTATGATTGTCCTACTTGACTCTCCACTCTCAAAAAATCGCATTTTGTCAGAGTGTACAGTGTCTTTTAACTTTTGAATTGAGGATGTAGTGTCATCTGGTATTGGCTCTCCTTCAAAAACATGTATTTTCTGTTTGACAGGAGAAGAATCCCGGTCACCACCAAATATTTCTTTCATAACATGCTTCTCTACAAACTTGTGTTCTTTTCGCAATGTGGTTTTCTCAACAGACATCACTGATTCTGCTACAGTTTTAGAATACAGGGTTTGTATATCTTGTGTATCTATATTAGTGAGAATTGCAGCGTGTTGTGTGTCGAATTCAGTTTGCATGTAATTTTTAAGTGAGTGAATTTTTCCTGACTTCTCTTTGAGCGTGTCCACAGAAGAAGAGGACGTTTCAGATGAGAATGGAATGTTCACTTTTTCTGGTTGATTAGGCACTATAGTAATTAGTTCAGTTCTGGCTGTTGAAGTGAAAACTTCACTGTGTATATCACTTACTTCAGCAGTTGCACTAGATTCAGTATAAGTTACCTTTACTTTTGTTGGGCTACTAATCTGTTCAGTTATTGGGGCTGAACTTACATCTGCAAAAGCATCAGATGATCTTAATGACAAAGTTGGGCTATCCACTTCAGTCTCTCTTGTGGAACTCTTCTCAGCATCTTTGTCATTCAGGGGACTCTCTTCAGCCTTAGTGGGTGTTTCTTTTTTATCCACCAATAACATTTTATTTGTAGAGGCAAACTCAAAAACAATCTTTTCGTTTGGTTCATTCTCAAGATTTTCATCTACCTGGTCTTTATTTGGCTTTTCTTTCTTTTCAGAAGTTATGTCTAATTGTACCACTTCATTATCATAAACTGATGGCTGACTAATCCCAGAGTCATATTTCAGCTTGGGAGAGTCTGCCGTAAACTTTTTGGCTTCTTCAATTTCATCTAATGTGGGAATGTAAAATTCAACGTCAAATGCCTTCACAAAATCTTCAAATATTGGCAGTGAAGTTCTGGAAGACTCTTCTGCGTATTCATTAATCTTTGGTTCAAATGTGACATCTGGAAAAGAATCTTGATCTCGATCCTGATATTTCAATTTCGACATACTGCTCTTTGCCATTTCTTGTGTGTCTACTTTATTGTTTATTTCCACTTCATCCCTCTCATTACATGATTGTATGGCCCTTTTTAAATTTACATTTGACAGTTTAATGTCAGTAGTTAGGTGTAGTGGCTCTGCTGACAGATTATCTGAGTCCGATAAACCTATTTCAGGAGGTTTAACATCTACCTCCACAGACGACTTATCTGATGTCTCTTTTGTACCTTGAAGTCCAAATTTGGGAAGTTTAATAGAGGGAAGTTTAAATTTAGTTGGAGAATCAAATTTTCCTGAAGCTTTGTGCCCAACATCATCTGTACTTGCCCCTTCCATTTCTAAACTTTCCTGTGGTAAAGACACATTATCATTTTGCAGACTTGCATCTGCTTCTGATGACTCAGATTTTGAAAACCCAAACTTTGGTATTAAAAATCCACTCCTCTTCACTTTTACTTCAGGAACTTTTGGACCTACCTCTGGTAGTTCTACTTTTACTTCATTTAATATATCTTGCACTTCAACATCAGATGTAAGCATTTCAGCTTTTGAGAATTCTTCAGAAACCTTAGCCTCTACCTTGTCAGAACCTAAGTTAGTTTTTGGTCCTTTTGCCCCAGGAAGGCTTTCTTGACCAGTGATAAGGATGTCCTGTTCTTTTATTGGCTCAGATGTCACCTTTATTTCTGCATCTGGTACTTTTATGTCTGGTGTCTTAAGATCTTTATTTACATTATAGTTCTCTTCTGCCGTCATGTTTGTAACTTTTACTCCAAATTTTGGAAGGGAAATTGAAGGAAGCTTGAACTTTGTTGGAGAACCATACTTTAAATCTTTTTGCCCAGACTCTTTCTTTGATGTGTTTTCTGCCTGTTGTTGAGTGTCCTCTGACAGAGCCACATCAGCATTTGGCAGAAAGACATCAGTTTCTGGAGCTGCATCTGCTAAACCTTTTTCAGCTTGTTTAGCCTCTGCATCAACTTCAGAAACCTCCACTGGTCGCTTTGAAACTTTGGCTCCAAATTTTGGGAGGGAGATTGAAGGAAGTTTAAACTTTGTTGGAGAACCAAACTTTCTTGAATCTTTTTGTCCAGATTCGTCTTTTGACAATTGCATGTCAGTATCTTTCATCTTGACACTTTCTTCTGGTAAAAACACTTCTGAGGGGTCTGCATTAACATCAGCTTTAACATCTTGTACATCATCATTGGGCGTGTGAATTTCTACTGTTCCCTTTGACGCAGGAAAGTCAAAATCTGGTTTCGTTTTACTAAAATCTATTTTTGGTCCTTTTATTTCAGGAAGACTGATTGCAAATTTTGGCAATTTGAATTTACTATCTTTTGTCTCTTTTGGCAAATCCTGGTCATTTACTTTCTCACTGAATGATTTTGCCTCCGTTTTTACATCAGATTCTTTTGTATCAACTGGCATATGTAACTTGGTATCTGTTTTATCAGGTTCCTTAACATCTATCTCCACGTCGGAAACCTCCACCTTTGCTTTGGAAACTTTTGTTCCAAATTTTGGGAGAGAGATTGATGGAAGTTTAAACTTTGTTGGAGAGCCAAATGTTGAATCATTTTGTCCAGAGCCTTCTTTTGACAAATTAATTTCAGCGCTTGGTCCTTCCATTCCTATACTTGCCTCTGGTAGAGACACATCTGCATTTGGTGGAGTGACATCAACTTCTGGAGCCTTCATTTCTGATTTACCAAATCCAATTGAGGGAAAGGTAAACCCTGATCGCTTAGTTTTTACTTCAAGACCTTTAGAATCTATATCTGGTAGGTCTGCTTTCACTTCAACTGTTACGTTAGGTTTGGTAACATCAGGTGGATGCACATCTACCTTTCCCTCAGGTAGAGAAATTTCCGTTTTTGCTTTGTTTACACTTAAATCTATTTTCGGTCCTTTAACTTCAGGTAGGCGGATTTCAAATTTAGGAAAGTTAAATGTACTTTCTTTACCCTTGATTAGGATGTCCTGCTCTTTCATTTCATCACTGAGCTCTTTTGCTTTCTCTACATCTGGCCCTTTTATTTCAACTGAAAGTGGCTTAACTGATAAATTTCCCTCTGCATCTGGTACATTTATTTCAGGTCTCTCAATTCCTACCTCCACACCAGAAGCCTCCACCTTTGCTTTGGAAGCTTTGGTTCCAAATTTTGGGAGAGAGATTGAAGGAAGTTTAAACTTTGTTGGAGAGCCAAACTTTGTCAGATCTTTTTGTCCAGAGTCTTCTTTTGACAATTTAGTTTCAGTGCTTGGTCCTTCCACTTCTATACTTGCATCTGCATTTGGTAGAGACACATCGGTTTCTGGAACCTTCATTTCTGATTTACCAAATCCAATTGAAGGAAATGTAAACCCTGATCTCTTAGTTTTTACTTCAAGAGCTTTAGAATCTTTTTCTTGAAGGTTGGCTTTCTCTTCAACTGTTACATCTGGTTTCTTAATATAAAGTGGAGGCACGTCTACCTTTCCCTCAGTTACAGACATTTCAGTTTCTGTTTTCTTCAAACTTAAATCTATTTTTGGCCCTTTTATCTCAGGTAGGCTGGTCCCAAATTCTGGTAAGTTAAATGTACTTGCTTTGCCCTTGTTTAGGATTTCCTGCTCTTTCATTTTCACATTGAGATCTTTTGCCTCCTTGTCTAAATCTTGCTCTTTTATTTCCACTGAGAGTGGCTCAATTGATAATTTTACCTCTGCATCTGGTACATTTATGTCAGGCCTTTTAACATCTACTTCCACATCAGAAACCTCTACCTTTGCATTAGGAAGTTTGACTCCAAACTTTGAGTGGGAGAGTGATGGAAATTTAATCTTTGTTGGAGAACCAAACTGTGTTGAATGTTGTTGTTCAGAGTCTTCTTTTGGAAGTTTAATGTCAGTGCGAATATCAGTGTTCAGTACTTCCATTTCTATACTTGCCTCTGGTAGAGACACATCTGCATTTGGTAGAGGTATATCAACTTCTGTAGCCATGATTTCTGATTTTCCAAATCCAATTGAAGGAAAGGTAAACCCTGATTTCTTAGTTTTTACTTCAAGAATATTAGAATCTATTTCCGGTAGGTCTGCTTTCTCTTCAACTGTTACATCTGGCTTATTAACATCTGGTGGATGAACTTCTTTTCCCTCAGGTACAGAAATTTTGGTTTCTGGTTTCTTCAAACTCAAATCAATTTTTGGCCCTTTCACTTCATTTTTAATCCCAAGTTTTGGTAAGTTAAATGTACTTTCTTTACCCGTGATTTGGATGTCCTGCTCTTTTATTTTCACATTCAAATCTTTCACCTCCTTGTCTACATTTGGCCCTTTTATTTTAACTGACAGGGGCTCTACTGATAATTTTGCCTCTGCATCTGGTACATTTATTTCAGGTCTCTTACTATCTAAATCTACATCAGATGCCTCTACCTTTGTTTTTGAAGCTTTGGTTCCAAATTTTGGGAGGGAGATTGAAGGAAGTTTAAACTTTGTTGGAGAGCTAAACTTTGTTGAATCGTTTTGCCTAGAGTCTTCTTTTGACAGTTTAATGTCCGTTCTTGGCCCTTCAATTTCTATACTTGCCTCTGGTAGAGTCACATCAACTTCAGGAGCCAAAATTTCAGATTTTCCAAATCCAATTGAGGGAATGGTAATCCCTGGTCTAATAGTTTCTTCTTCAAGATCTTTAAAATCTATTTCTGGCGCATCTGTTTTCCCTTCAGCTGTTGTACCTGGTTTATTAGCATCAGGTGGATGCATGTCTACCTTTCCCTCAGGTACAGAAATTTTTGCTTCTCGTTTTTTCGAACTTAAATCTATTTTCGGCCCTTTTAATTCAGGTAAGCTGATCTCAAATTTTGGTAAGTTAAGTGTACTTTCTTTACCCTTGATTGGGGTATCCTGCTGTTTTATTTTCACATTTAAATCTTCTGCCTCCTTGCCTACATATGGTCCTTTTATTTCAACTGACAGTGGTTCAACTAATAATTTTGCCTCTGCATCTGGTACATTTATTTCAGGTCTCTTACTATCTACATCCACATCAGAAATCTCTACCTTTGCTTTTGAAGTTTTGGTTCCAAATTTTGGCAGAGAGATTGAAGGAAGTTTAAACTTTGTTGGAGAACCAAACTTTGTTGAATTGTTTTGCCTAGAGTCTTCTTTTGACAGTTTCATGTCAGTGCTTGGGCCTTCAATTTCTATACTTGCCTCTGGTAGAGTCACATCAACTTCTGGATCTTTGATTTCTGATTTTCCAAATCCAATTGAGGGAAATGTAAACCCTGTTCTCTTAGTGTTTACTTCAAGACCTTCAGAATCTATTTCTGGTAGGTCTGCTTTCCCTTCAACTGTAACATCTGATTTATTAACATCATGTGGATGCAGGTCTACCTTTCCCTCAGGTAAAGATGTTTCAGTTTCGGTTTTCTTCAAACTTAAATTTATTTTTGGCCCTTTCACTTTAGGCAGACTGATCCCAAATTTTGGTAAATTAAATGTAGTTTCTTTACCCTTGATTGAGATGTTCTGCTCTTTCATTTCCACATTGAGATCTTTTACCTCGTTGTCTACATCAGGTCCTGTTATTTCAACTGACAGTGGTTCAACTGATAATTTTGCCTCTGCATCTGGTACATTTATTTCAGGTCTCTTAACATCTACATCAGAAACTTCTGCCTTTGCTTTGGAAAGTTTCACTCCAAATTTCGGGAAGGAGATTGATGGAAGTTTAAACTTTGTTGGAGAGCCAAATTTTGTTGAATCTCTTTGCTCAGAGTCTTCTTTTGACAAATTAATTTCAGTGCTTGGTGCTTCCATTTCTATACTTGCCTCTGGTAGAGACACATCTGCATTTGGTAGAGTCACATCAACTTCTAAAGCCTTCATTTCTGATTTACCGAATCCAATTGAGGGAAAGGTAAATCCTGCTCTATTAGTTTTTACCTCAATATCAAAAGAATCCATTTCTGGCATATGAGATTTCTCTTCAACTGTTACATTTGGTTTGTTAACATCCTGTTGATGCACTTCTACTTTCCCCTCAGGTACAGACATTTTGATTTCTGTTTTCTTTAAATCTATGTTTGGCCCTTTCATTTCTGGTAGGCTGATCCCAAATTTTGGTAAGTTAAATTTACTTTCTTTACCCTTGATTTGAATGTCCTGCTCTTTCATTTCCACATTGAGCTCTTTTGCCTCCTTATCTATGTCTAACCCTTTTATTTCAACTGACAGTGGTTCAACTGTTAACTTTGCCTCTGCATCTGATACATTTATGTCAGGTCTGTTAATGTCTACATCCACATCAGAAACCTCTATTTTAGCTTTTGGAAGTTTCACTCCAATTTTTGGTAGCGAGATTGATGGAAGTTTAAACTTTGTTGGAGAGCCAACATTTGTTACATCTTGTTGTTCATAGTCATCTTTTGATAATTTAATATCAGTGTTTGGCCCTTCTATTTCTATACTTGCCTCTGGTAGAGACACATCTGCATTTGGCAATGTCCCATCAACTTCTGGAACCTTCATTTCAGATTTACCAAATCCAATTGAAGGAAATGTAAACCCTGATCTCTTCATTTTTATTTCAGTTTCTTTAGAATCTATTTCTGGTAGGTCTGCTTTCACTTCAACTGTTACGTCTGGTTTATTAACATCAGGTGGATGCACATCTACCTTTCCTTCAGGTACAGACATTTCGGTTTCTGTTTTCTTCAAAGCTAAATCTATTTTTGGACCCTTCATTTCAGGTTTTATTTGTACTGACAGTGGCTCAATTGCTAATTTTGTCTCTGCATCTACACTCACATCTGAAACCTCTAGTTTTGCTTTTGAAACTTTCGTTCCAAATTTTGGAAAGGAGATTGATGGAAGTTTAAACTTTGATGGAGAACCAAACTTTGTTGAATCTTTTTTCCCTGAGTCCTCTTTTGACCAATTAATATCAGCGCTTGCTCCTTTTATTTCTATACTTGCCTCTGGTAAATAAACATCTGCATTTGCTAGAGTCACATCAACTTCAGGAGCTTTGATTTCTGATTTTCCAAATCCAATTGAAGGAAAGGTCAACCCTGATCGCTTTGCTTTTACTTCAGGATCCTTAAAATCTATTTCTGGCTCCATTGTTTTCACTTCAACTGTTACATCTGGTTTATTAGCATCCAGTAGATGCATGTCTACCTTTGCCTCAGGTACTAACATTTCGGTTTCCACTTTCTTCAAACTTAAATCTATTTTTGGCCCTTTCACTTCTGGTAGTCTGATACCAAATTTTGGCAAGTTAATTGTACTTTCTTCACCCTTGATTGGGATGTCCTGCTCTTTTATTTCCACACTTAAATCTTTTGCCTCCTTGTCTACATTGGGCGTTTTTATTTCAACTGACAGAGGCTTAACCGATAATTTTGCCTCTGCATCTGGTACATTTATTTCTGTCCCTTTAATGTCTACATCAATATCAGAAACCTCTACCTTTGGTTTTGGAAGTTTGACTCCAATTTTCGGCAGAGAGATTGAAGGAATTTTAAACCTTGTTGGTGAGGCAACATTTGTTGAATCTTGTTGTTCAGAGTCTTCTTTTGACAATTTACTGTTAGTGTTTTGTCCTTCCTTATCTATACTTGCCTCTGGTAGAAAAATATTTGCATTTTGTGTAGTCATATCTTCTTCTGGAACCCTTATTTCTAATTTACCAAATCCAATTGAGGGAAAGGTAAATTCAGGTTTCTTTATTTTTATATCAAGACCTTTAGAATCTATGTCTGATAGGTCCGCTTTTACTTCAACTGTTACATCTGGTGTATTAACATCTAGTGGTTGAACTTCTTTTCCCTCAGGTACAGAAATTTCAGTTTCGTCTTTCTTCAAACTTAAATCAATTTTCTTTTCCCCTTTCTCTTCTGGTAGGCTGATCCCAAATTTTGGTAAGTTAAATGAACTTTCTTTACCCTTGATTAGGATTTCCTGCTCTTTTATTTCCACATTTAGATCCTTTGCCTCGTTATCAACATCTGGTCCTTTAATTTCAAGTTGCTCAACTGATAATTTTGCCTCTGCATCTGGTACATTTATTTCAGGTCTCTTATCGTCTGCATCCACATCAGAAACCTCTACCTTTGCTTTAGGAAGTTTGACTCCAAATTTTGGAAGGGAGATTGAAGGAAGTTTAAACTTTGTTGGAGAGCCAAACTTTATTGAATCTTTTTGTCCAACATCCTCTTTTGACAATTTGTTATCTGTGCTCGGTCCTTCCACTTCTACTTTGGCTCCTGGTAGAGACACATCTGCTTTTACATCAGCATCAGATGCCTTGGTCTCCGATTTACCAAATCCAATTCTTGGGAATGAAAATCCGGTTTTTTTCATTGTTACTTCAGGACCTTTGGTATCTTTCTCTGCTTGGTCAGCTTTAACATATTGCTCTTCAGCATCAAGTTGATGCACTTCTACATTTCCCATTGGTACAGAAGTTTCAATCTCTGCTCTTTTCATTTGTCCCTTAACTTCAGGGACACTAATTTCAAATTTTGGCAATTTAAATGTACCATCTTTAATTTCCACACTAACAGGTTTTGTATTTTTATTTACATCAGCTAATATTGGCCTAGCTGATAATTCAACCTCTGCTCCTGGTACATTTATTTCAGGTCTCTTTATTTCACATGAATCCATTTCAGAAGACTCTTCTGACACCTTTGAGATTTTTGTGCCAAATTTCGGAAAGGTGATTGAAGGAAGTTTAAACCTTGATGGAGAACCATACTTTTTTGATTCTTTTTGTTCAGAATCATCCGTTAATATTTCAGTTTTTGTGTTGGCTTCCTCTATTTTTTTACTTCCCTCTGGTAAAGAAATATCAACATTTTGGATGCACACCTCTGTTTCTGGGAGTGTAGTTTCTGTTTTATTAAATGCAATTCTAGGAAATGAAAATCCTGCTCGTTTAATTTTCATATCAGAACTCTTAGAATCTACTTTATTTAAGTCATCTTGTAGTTTGGCATTTGGTAGCTCATGTGAATCTACAACTGAAACCTCTGTTTTATCTTCTGGTACATTAATATCACTCTCTTTTTTTGATAATCCTAATGTTATTTTTGGTGCTTTTACTTCTGGAAGACTAATTTCAAATTTTGGCATTTTGAATTTAGTGTCTTGGATATCTTCGGTGTCTTTAGACTTCACAGGTAGGTCTTTGTTAACATGGCTTTCTGTGCAAAACGGTAGTGGCTCAGTATATAATTTTAGTTCTTCATTCTGATTTATTTCAGTGTCTTTAAATTGCACATTTATAGAAGAGACATCTGTTGCTGCTTTTGAAGCTTTAGCTCCAAATTGTGGAAGGGTAACGGAAGGGATTTTAAATTTAGTTGGAGAGAAAACTTTTCCTTTCCTTGGAGTTTGTTCTCCTTTTGCTTCTTTAGCACCTTCCTCTAGTACAGGGTGTTTGGTTTCAAAGTTGTCTGCTAAAATACTGCTTTTCTGTCCTACGTCAACACTCTTAGTTGTGTCAGATTCAAATTGTTCAGGTAGTCCTTGTTTGTCAATCGTCATTTGTGTGTCACTAATTTTCTTTTTTTCTGCATCATCCATTTTAGAAGAACCCTCCTTTTGTTCTATGACATTAAAGTCAGGTTTTGGTATGCTAGTGCTTAATACGGTTGTTTTTGGTCTTTTTGATTTCTTTTCCTGTCCTTTTATGTCAGTGTGTTTTTTAGTTTTGTGTTTTTTTCCTTTATCAGAATCAGATTTTATCACAGTGAGAGCATTTTCCTGTTTTGGCACTTGATGCTTATCTTCTGTGTTTTGTACGTTACATTCATTTATGGCTTCCATTCCCGGTATTTCTATATCTTCACGCTTTGGAAGTTTAAAATTTACATCCAGAAGTTCCCCATCATGTGTTCTCAGTATATTATCAGGTTCTTTTTGGATTTTCTTTGTTGGCTTTTTGTAGTCTATATGAGCAGGAATTATTGTCGGATCGTCAATGTAAGGTAGCTCAACTGTCTCCACAGCAGTTTCCTTAACCTCAGTAGGAGAAGATGACATCATTCCTTTGCTTATTTTGCTTTCAGGATTGGGGCTTGGTATTTTACTTGGAGATCCCTTAGGGGTCAAGTTAGACTTATCTGCCCTCATTTCCATTATTTTGATTTCCCTTTGCACAAGCACCCCAGTAATGTCCCTCTCTGGTAGCTTAAAAGCTGGAAATTTGGAAACAGCCTCTTTGACATCCTTAACATTGAACTCTTCCTTTATTTGTGAGTTCTGGATTTCCCTTTCCTTAGTAATGTTTATAATTTTCTCAATTTTCTGTACTTTAATTCCTGGAATATTTTGCTTTAATTCTTTAGCTTCCATTCCTGGAATTTCAATCTCTTCTCGTTTTGGAAGATGGGTCTTAATTATTTCTTTTTCAGTCATTTTTATTTCATTAATTTCAAATGCAGATAAATCTACATTGTTGATTCTAAACTTTGATTCTGACTTTTTATCCAAATTAGCTAGAATAGCATCAGAAGTTTTTAATTTTAGATGTGACGTCTCTGTAGTCGCACCAAAGCCTGTGTCAGGTGACATGAATTGAAGCCCATTCAGAGTATTTATAAAATGGGTATTTGATGTTGCCATGCCTGCGAGAGGACCTCTGGTTCGAATTCCATAACTCGCATTTTCATGTATATTTTTTATATTCAAAGATTTCTTATCTTCTTCTACATCTGAAGTAGTTGGTATACTAGGTTCCAGATTTTTGTTTTCCAGGTTTTCTTCTGGGCTGTCTTTGCCTATTCTTTGTTTGCTTGAATGAGTTTCAAGCTGAGGTTTTTCTTTTGCTAGCTGTGGTATGATATTGTCAAAAGCTGATAGTTCCAGTGCTCTCTGTTCAGGGAAAATACATTTTAAGTGGTTCTCTTTTTCGACTTCTGACATTTCCCTCTCATTAATTATAAATTCTTTTTCTGAACACTGAGTTTTTTCTCCCTCTGAAAGAGTTACTGGGATGGTAGTTCTATTTAATGTATCCCCCAAATTAATTAAATTAACCTTGTTTTCCCCTTCCATTTCTGACAAACTTGGTAAGGTCTGTCCATTTTCAATCTTGGAAGTAACTTTATCCGATTTTTCCACCAATTCTTCTGAAACATTTCCTTCTAATACAACAACGTCTTGATTTCCCAAAACTACTAGAACCTCTGATGTCTGTTCCTTCTCACTTTTCTGAGCTTCCTCATCAGACTTGCTCCTGTGGCCTTTTATCTTCATTTTTAGTTTTCCTTTGTGCTTCTTTCTCTTGTCTTTTCCATCCGGAGATTTAAGTGGTGATTTGAATGGGGATTCTGCATCACTTGTCTGTGGGCTTATTTCTAATTTCCTTTGTTCTTCTGCTTCTGATGTGCTGTGAGATCTTCTAAATTGTGCTTTATGCCCCTTACCAAAAGAAGGGAACTTTGGCCAGGAGATGCGGTCTTGTTGTTTTTTCATCTTTCTCTGACCTCTCATCTTTGGTGAACCCCCATCTTTGCCCTAATTAACATTAAACAAGATGAACTAGGTAGTTCACATAAAGAAAATTGAATTAAAATCTTAAATACAAAAACTAAATTTTAACAGTTACCTCTGAAAGTGCAGTTTCAGCATGTTTGGGTCCAGTTGATACCACGCTGCGTT
>JAYDZG010000039.1:22678323-22695887 GCA_034509265.1 Microcambeva bendego
GAATCCGTCAGCTATTAAAGAATGAAACAGCGTCCCTGTCTTTGCTCAAAACGAAACTGTGTGCTTTGTTGGGCATTGTTAATGAATTAAAACTTTAGATCTTTAGTGCTTCAGACTGGAGGCTCAGTTATTGATAATAAAACGCGATGCAGCAGTGGTCACATTTTTTGTCATCATGTTGACCAGTCGCGATAGACATTCGCTTCGTGATCGAATATCGCGATCAATTATATTAATAATTTTACAAGTTGGAGGCACCTGACTACACAGGGTGTGAAATTTTTAGGTAATTTCAGTATTTTACTATTTAAAGTAGGAGCAGTTGTTGTCTAGTAGTTAAAGTATTGGACTAGTAACCAAGAGGAAGTCCCACTATTGCCAGGTTGACACTGTTGGGCCCTTGAGCAAGATCACTTACCCGCTTTGTCATTATACTGTTACAGTACTATAAAACACTTTAAATAAAGTGTCTGCTAAATGCCTAAAACGTAAGTTTTTAAGCTTGGTAAACAGCATTCTAAATGAAATCCTCTACACCATAAATGCACAAAATGTTTTGGCTAGCCAGAAATCAACAGACAGAAAAAGGAACTCACATTCTTCTGTCTGGTCCTCTCTGCACTGTTATTTTGGTGGCACCAAATTTAGGAAACAGAGGGTTGATGATATTGTTGTTCCACAGAAACTTCACCAGAGTCAGATCACCCACATCCTTTTCAACATCAATGAGCAACACATAGGTCTTACCAGGAGTCAGTGTGCCACTAGAACGAAAAAACTTCAAAGATTTAAAATTAATCAGAATTAGATGGATACTGTACACAAAACATATGTGTACACACCTGTGAATGGTATACTGACGAGTATTTCCATCAGGTCCATACAATGCCACTTTGAAATATCCGACATTAGTTCGAGAGCCATCGATGGTGGCTGTAACTTTGTATCTATAACCTATAAAAAACAATGGTAGTAGCCAGTTTTAAGGCAAGTGTATTACTCTTGAAATGCAATCCCACATTAATACTCTTTCATTATGTTAGACAGATAGATCAGTTTTGTGGTTTTACAACTTATGGGTTTGTGTTTTACCAAAATAATGCTGTGTTGTTTTATTATATGAATTAGAATAAGAATTAAAAAGGAATAAATAACACTACTCATTTTGGTCTAAACCATTTCCATAAATAGTCAAACCAAATAAAATTATAATTTTAGTTTATTTTGTTACTTTGCTGAATAAGTCACAGAAAATACAGTCCAGTAAAATTTAGTCACTAGAATATGTTATTAGATCTGGATGTATTTAAAATTTTGAGTGTCTGTATATTTTTAGGTGGTTTATACGTACGTGAGAAAGGTCGAGCGTCGCCTGTGTTCAAGTAGAACTTCATCTTATTCACGCCACTGGGCACCTTGAATTGGTCAGCATAGTGACCCATCTGTGCACATGCACCATTAGCGCATGGGAAACAACGTCCCTAAAATAAAATAGAAAGAATTTTCAGTCAGTCAGTTTAAAAGAAAAACAAATGTCCAATTGTCCAATTACCCAAATGTCCAACAAATGTCCAATTACCCAAATATAACTTCTGAATAGAGTAATGACTAACACACACACACACCCTCTAACATGTGCATTAACCAGCTTCATCTTTCTACCTGCATGAGGTGAGGATCAGCTTTGTGTATGGAGAGACACACCATCTCTACAGTATCCCCTGTCTCTCTGCTGGCACCACCAATCAGCCAGCAGAGGTCGTTGAGTGCTTGAACAACAGCCAACCGTTGTTCCTGAGGACAACCAGCCTGATGGAGTGCTGAGATTCGAACTGACAAATTTGACCTGTTAGCTATGGCATTTTTTACCGCTATACCACCTGAGCTTTCAAAGATCATTCTTAATGACTATTTCAAATTTAGTTTTATCTTTCATGTGTCAGTCTTTTAATCCTGTGACAAAAGCCAACTTTATGGCTGTCAACAAAAATAACAACCGCAAACATTTACAAGAGCATCAGAAATCCACTGGGAGCACAAGTCACATGCTACACTGTTTTATTTAAAGTATAATATGTAGAAACAGCTGAACAGAGCAGACAGAGGGAAGTACACTGGCGTTGAGTCTATCCAAATCAACATCTAAATCCACTAAACAGATCAGACCCATATCCATGTCATATAAAGTGACAAGTTGTTTATCTGTGCCATCATCACAATACTGAAGTTACATACCTAAAGGCCTGCAATGTCAGTCATTTAGTTTAAAAGCATGAGATATATTTATATTCTTAAACTTAACACATACTGTATGTATTTACATTTATTTTTATTTTTTAAATAGTGTAGTATAATAGCCCATGCTTCAACATGATGAAAGTATTACATTAATAAGCAATATTTGCTTTTCTATACTGTCAACTATGACACATCCTTAGGAAAAGTACAATTATACTTAGTGCTCATTAAATTACCTGGTTATGTGTCTGTAGGGCATTTATCAAGACTGCTAACAAGTGTCATCTGTATTTACTGTGAACAAGTATTTGCCCTGTTCAGTTTCTTCTATTTTGCATATTGTCAAGTCAAGTTTATCTGCCATTACTGCAACATGTATTAGAGCTAGACAACACAGAATCTGTCTGGCAATGTAAAAAAAAACCTGAATGTCTCAAAAAGCAGCACATAATGCCACATTTACAAGATTTAAATGCAAACAGAACTGAACTGAAATCTACTTGGCAAAGATTACAAAGCCACTGCTAAGTCTCCACGGCAGTAATAAGCCTTTCAGGAGGCTCACCAAAAGAATTACTGGTGACTCATCTTGGAAGACAATGATCTGATCCACATGGACCTGAGTCTCACTGAGGTGCGGAGACAAGTCCTTAAGTGGGACAATTATAATTTTACTACAGTCAAAACAACATAATTCTGTAAAAAAGGGTTGTAACATTGGTCATTAGTTTTGGAGAGGCATTTTTTTCAATGAAGACATTGAAAGAATTAGGTTTTACTTTTGAACAAATCTTTATCGTCAATATGTTGAAGAATTATTGCAGTTTGTGTTTATTCATGTTGTCCTTATCATGTATTAAAATTAGAAGATCTGAAACATTTAAACCGACAAATTAGCAAACATGAAAAAATCAGACAAAGGACTGTATTTATTTGCTTGTTGACTTACAGATTCAAATACGTTCTGGTCAGAGCAGGGATATCCAAGAAAACCATCAGGGTTTCTAATACTGTCACTGTAGTACTTGTAAGATCTCAGATGCTGGCAGGCAACAAAGTCACGGGTTCCTAATCCAGAGGAAAACATATGAAGATGATAAATTAATGCATCGTAAAGACCCCAAAGATGCAAAGTGTTTGTTTGTTTATTAGGATTTTAATGTCACAGTATACTGTTTGGTTACATTCATGACAGAAACACAAGTTATTCATTACACAAGGTTTATCAGTCCACAAGGTTATATTAAACACAGTCATGGACAATTTAGTATTTTCAATTTACCTTGCTTGCATGTCTTTGGATTGTGGGAAGAAACTGGAGCACACCCAGACACAGGAATAACATGCAAACACGACGGAAAGGACCCGGACCACCCCACCTAGGACAAGGACCTTCTTGCTGTGAGTTGACAGTGCTACACACTTAGCTACCACACCAACCCTCAGGTCACTGCCACAGCTGTGAAAAGTACTGAGCAACTTTTTAAGTCTGCAAAGAGCAACATCACACAATGGCATTAATAGGAAAGGTTAAAAGGTAATATTTTATAGTTTCATAGTTTAGCTATATTGTGAAATAAACATTTCAGCACATGTAAAGTACCCAAACAGCAGATATACTCTTAAAATCCAAAAGTATAAAGACATTCATTATAATTACTCATTCATTGACATGAATAAAGACATTCATTGTAAGTGCCAAAGAATGTAACTGCATTTAATTACCATTGCACAATTAAACATTTGGATTTTTTTCATCCTTTGGCTGCTCTTGTTAGGTGTTGCCACAGCAGATCCTTGTCAGCATTATTGATATGGCAAAATTTTTAATGGACAAAAGCTTCCAGTTTACAACCCTTCCTATTTATCCGGGACAGGCGTTACAATACATTGTTTTATGCACCCTTGTGGCTAGGTAACTTTAGGACAAATGATTGTCTCAAATTAACCTGGTGGCATGTTTTTGGATTGTGTGGAAAAAAGCGAAGCTCCGAAAGTAAGCCCATGGGAGAACATGCCAACTCCACACAGAAAGGTCCCGGACTGTTGGGGATCGAACCGAGGGCATTTCCCCATAGTGCTATGCCTGTGCCACCACACATTACGCAATTATATGCTCACTTTAAATGTTTACAGTGTGGTTCATGTTAAGTGTTTTTTATCACAGCTGCATGTGAATTTCTGCTCTCGTTAGGGATCCTGCCTTTCCGGCCCAACCCTCCTATTTATTTTGGCTTGGGACCAGCACTACTGGGCACTGGTCATCCTTTTGGCTAGGGTGCCATTCAGCCAACCGGCAATGCCGAAATTCGAACCGGCACTTCAGACTATCAACACTGGTGTGCAGTAGAAAATCCCACTACTCCAACTGGTTTATCAGAGCTGCATATGCTAATAAAATAAAATAAAATAGTAATTTCATAATTTAATTAAGCTGTAATATTATTATAAAATAATAAAGATTCTTTTTCTCACCCTCCCAGATGCCATCAATGTCCACAATTTGTGAGATTAAGTTCTTGTCACAGCCAGGCATTTCTTCTCCTCCATTTGGATAAAAGTCAAGATGCCCAATAGCTTGGGACATACCCAACCCTGCAAATACAATTATACTTAGTTAATTAATAATGATTGTCTGTGTTATTTCTACTGCAATACACCCTTAATTAAGTTTATTGTTTTAACCTCACCAATATAAGGAATTATGGGAAGAGCATCTGTGTGAATAACATCAACAAATAGGGCATCATTGGGGTCTAGTCGTACCAGTTCAGGACACCCCTGGAAATAGGGCTCAGCTGGGTCCAGGCCTAAGAATCAAACCAAATAAATAAAGAGTTAATAAATAGATTTTTGAAAAATAAAGAACACACAACATTTCACTCTACACTCAGCTCACTTCTGTTCAGTTCAGTTCACTGTTTTTAATCCCTTATCCTAATTAGGGTCGTGGGTGGGGGTTGCTGGAGCCTATCCCAGCTGTTCAATGGGCGTAAGGCACAAGGTAACACCCTGGACGGGGAGCCAGTCCATTGCAGATATATACAGGACAATCACCTGGTAGCATGTTTTTGTACTGTGGAAGGAAATCGGAGTGCCCGGTGGAAACCCACGCGGACATGGGGAGAACATGCAAACTCCACACAGATCCACACAGACTCTAGATTGCCCCACCCGGGGACCGAACCCAGGACATTCTTGCTGTGAGGCGACAGTGTTACTCACTAAACCACCATGCCACCCAGCTCACTTCTGTGTTTTTGATAATAGTTAATTTTAGGTAATTCTTGGTACCTGTGATTCGTCCCAGTCCTGGTATCCTTCGGCCAGTCTCTCCAGCACTGTGTGCACCCAGACTGTGCCCAATAATATGCACATTCTTAGGTTCTTGCTGGAAATTGTCCTGTAGTAAAGTCACAAGTATTAGTCGTGGACCAAAAAGACTGTAAAGCACAAAGTACAAATAGGTAAAATCAAGATAATTAAGTTAAATAAATGAAAATGAATACAGAAGTGATATTAGAGCTTGCTGACCATAACATGTACATTTCTTTTAAGATAAAAAAAAATCTTAAATGCTGGTATATGCAAGATTAAAAAATTTTGTGTTCAGACAAATTCTATGGTGCCGATAAGCTCAGGTTCAGAAATTCACATAATATACACACAAGGTATTCACGAGTAATTTTTATTGACAGTACCCTGAAGATGGAAATCATATATGCCATCTGAGCTCCAACCACTCGAATGTTATTCGCTGCTTGGGTATAAAGTGTCCGTCCTCCAGTTTTCCAGTCTACACAGATACAGTTTATGTCCTCAACAGTCAGCATGAGCTGCGAAATAAATATCATACATATAACACGATCAATGTCTTTCAGTGTTACGTAAATAAGAAATTAAATACTACCAAATTTCATATTTTAATATGGAAATTATTGTCTTGTACCTTGCACATGTCAAGAAGCCAGTTCTCATCTCCTTTGTCTATGTATCCATGGGTAATAAAACGGGTCTTTCTGGATGGATTGTATTTGGATTTTGCAATAACATCTTGGTCTGTACTGATTTCCTGTGAAAATAAATAACCAAAAGTTAATTTCTTCTCCTCAGAGATTATTTACAGAACCAAAATCTATCATTTAAAAAATGATGAACCTTTATTAGTGTGAGAGTGAATGTGTTTCGTTTTTACAAGTCTTATTTCCAGAGAAGTAGGGACATTTTGTAAAATGCATTAAAATTAAGAAATTATGATTTGGTCATTATTTTTAACCTTTTTAACCTAGTTTTAAACCGAGCAACTTTGTATTATGTAAATACATGCAAACTTGCTATTAAGAATAGGAAGATTTGATTAAAGTAAAATAAATAACAAGGAGGTCACAGGTCTGGGAGAAAAGAATCTTGATTACCTGGTAGGTTTCTGGGTTCTCCCTTGTGAAAAGAAGGAAGTGTGTGTCGATCTTCTCTGGACTCCATGGTAAGCGGGTGATAGGTCTTTCAGTTGTTCCACTCCATGGTTTATCATCAGAAAAACAGCCTAGGTTGTCAAAGCAAACCTCTGCACCTGAAATGTCATTTTGTACCTATCATTGCTTTTTGTTACCTTTGTAACTTTTCTTTTGGTAGCAACACCATAAAGTGTAGGAAACTATAATTAATGATCATAATAATGATTTCGTAATACCATAAGCAGTTCCGACAAAGCTACCCACAAGGGCTCCAATCCAGAGCAACCACATCTGGAAACAAAGAAATACAACCAATTTGTTAGCATAATGTTCATCAAACACCATCTATTCAACCTTTAATCCATGTGAGTACTTACTCTGATAAACACAGCAACCTAAAATACTGTCCTCGGCCCCTTATATACCAGTCCCTCCTGTGTGATCTGATGTGAATGTGGGAAAAGTCCAGGTGAAGAACTGGCAAAGTGAACTGGAACTGGCAAACTGACTGTACACCTGTTTACAAGCTTCCCTAAATACAGAACATTAATAGTATTATGTGCAAATATGTGTTTGATTGTCTCCAAAGGAACTTCAATATCGGATCAAATAAGTGTGTTACAGATTTGCATCGCACATGCAGACAGTCACTCACATTCTCCAGTAAAGTATAATTAGATGAAACACATGAAGGTGAATGTAAAGATTCTGGGAAAATGTGTCCTTTGTGTGTTCTTCCTGAAAGGTATTTTTTATTGTTGTAACACAGCATGTTATGTACCTTCTACCTCCAGCAGGCTTGAAAGAATCAGTTACCCGTCAGGCAGTGTGCACTCCCTCGGTGATTAAAAAATGAAGAGAACACTTAAGTCACATCAGATCTTAGTACAAAATAAAGTTTCTTAAGATAATAAATTAAGTAAATAGTTTAGAACAAAAATGGAAAAAACTCATTGAAGGAATTCAAAATGAAAGGAAATCACAGGCTGATCCATGATGTAAAAAAGTAGCATGCATAGCATTCTTCTTTTGAGATGGCTGATGGTGTTCTGGAGAATCAATGGAGTCCTGGGGGACATCAATGAGCTGGACAGTCTATGGCAATACTTGGCAGTGATGGATGCACTGATACATGAAGTACCAGAGGCTCTGAGAAATATGAGGGCCAGCCAATAACATCACTGTCCTTGTCCTCCATGAAATGCTTACACACTCTGGTCACATGTGCTTGTGAACCTGATCCCTTCTGTGAAGAGATCTGGGCATCAGCTGAACCTGGCAATTCTGGTGTTCTGTAGAGAATACCAATCAAACTGTATCTAGGGTGTGAGCTCTGGATGTTGGGCCCTTGTGCCACCATCATGGAGTCTATTTCTTCTGGTAGTGCTAGTCTTGATCCTTCTTTTACAAGAATAACAGATTATGTCTTATTGTATTTTCCAAAATCTATAAACATGTTTGGATTTGTGGTTTAAATTGTTTTTTTATTTATTTATTTATTTCTGGCATTTAGCAGACACCTTTATGTCCAACGTGACTTACAATGTTATTAAATGCAGTACAAGTAACCAAGTTTTTAGCTCGCATTAACATGCCATTTGTGTTTACATATTTGCATCAACAATGTTCCTAGCTTTATAATAGAAGCCAAAAAATAGCTGCACCTGATAATTTGGGGGTTGCCACTTACTGTTTGTACCTTATGTAATGTTCACATATCTAATCAAGTGCTAATCATCTACAGGATTAATGTTTGACTATTGCCTTGTTTGATCGTCCTCGAACTGTTCTAAGCTTAACAGAGGCTTCATGCCAGGTAGCAAGAGGGATTTAAAAACTTAAAATACACTATAATTATAGGGTTTTGAAAAGAGAATAATATGGGTCACAAAAAGACAAGACCATCAACAAAAGCACAAGTGTTTTAAGTGCCTGGTATAGGCAAATGAGTCTCCAGCAGGCTGAAAGAAATTTCAGTAATGCTCTGTATTACAATAAGGTTGAATCACTCTAGAAAGAATATTTGAAAATTATGTTATAAAGGTGGTGAGCAACATATGTTATGATGTGCCATTGCTTTGCCATACTCCTTTAAAACAAATCCACAAAAGCATGTTTGGTATACTTACCTTGACCAAACTACCTGATTAGTCATTTTTCAGTATGGTGGTATCAGTGCCATGGCATTGTATTGTATTAATAAAGTGAACTAATCTACACACATTCATCTAAAACTACAACCATACAAACACTGCTTATGAAACAAATAACTATTTTACTTATTAAATAAAGATTACTTTAAATTCCAATTGGCCAGTAAGAACAGTGTTTTTCATTCACTGTTTATATCACCACTGAAGATTATCTGTACAGTAGTGACTAATTAATCTAATGTTTATTTTTTATATTATTAACTAATCACCTGATTGTTTATTTTTTATTGTTAAACCTTATGTTTAAAGACTTTGGTTACAATCCTGTCAGGATAGGTAGTTACTGTTTGATTCACCAGTCAAACTTGGCCCTTTTGAATCTTCAATCAACTAGAATAAACCAGAGCTCAGGAAAGAAGCCCATACAGACAGATAACTCCATACAGAAAACACCAACACAACCTGGGAATCATATCTAGGGCTTTTTTGCTGTAACGCAACAGTGCAAGTCACCAAGCAACAATGGTTAAAACTGATTATTGGTTCAGATCTGGCCACAGGGACCTGCTGAAAACCTTAACAATCCTTAATAATGCTTACGTACCTAGTCTGAAAGTAAATAATTTCTTCTTACCCTTTAGCATAGGTTATCAACCTTTTTTTCTTTTAGACTTTTTCACATTTCAATAACAAGGGACCACCCCTCTTAACCGAGTTCACCCTGTTCAAATTTGCAGTGTTCATGTACACATTTGCATAGATATGCTCCAAACATGCTGCCCTTTGTATGCCCATGCAAAACACAACTACCCTGCAATGTTTTTATTTGCAATGCAATGTATTTAGGTTGTGAATCGGTTGTTCCCAACTTTACTTACCCAACTCATTCCATTTGCATACCCTTTCCTGTTGCATGCCATTGCATACCCTTTACCTTCGAAAGTTTTCTGGTATTTTGTTTTCAATAAGCTAAAACGCACAATATGTGATGAAAATTCATAGACATAATGAAACATGAAAAACTTCCCACAGAAAAGGACCCTGGTCATCTGAGACTGAATCCAAACCCAGATGGCAACTGTGTGACACTATTAACCACACATGTACCACTAGCACATGGGAAACAATGCCCTTGAATATTAAATATGAAACTTTAAAATATAACCATGGATAGGAAACATACTTTCTTTTCAATTGGTTTTGTTTTTGAGTCACAGATGAAGTTCAATTTCAAAATGAAAAAATCAATTGCTTTTGTCATTTCATAATTTTATCTGTCAGTCTGTAAAATGTTTAAAAAGGACAGCTTTATAAATGCTGCAGCCAAATGCAAGAAGAGCAAGAGAATTCCCTGAGGAAAATGACTCACAGGAAGAGCTGTCCTGTGTCTACTGTGCTGTTTGGTTTATCCCTTACCAGGATAAAGTGTGATTTATAGAAACAGCTGCAGTCATAGAGTCACAGACAAAAGGGAAGCCCGTCCGCAGGGGCTCTACCCAAATCAACATCTAAAACCACAGATCAGATCAAAGCCGTATCAGTGTCATATAAGATGACAGGTGGTCCCTCTGTATCTCATCACAACACCAATTTACAGACTCCAAAGCCTGTGATGCCAGTCCTTTATATAAAAGCATGGGTTATATTTACATGTATTTATTTCAACAGACTCTTCAATCCAGAGTGACCTGCAAAAATAAAATCCATATGAGGACTCATGGGCATAACAATGACGTTCTAGCCATTCTGGGATTTAATACCAAACTTTAGTCTTACATCAAAAGTTACTTTTCAATACCAATAATTGGATACAATATAAGGGAATTACAAAATTACTAATGTACTAATCAGACGTATCTGAGACATGCGTGTGGTCTTATTAATACTCTTTTAATGTCTGTTTATGCCCTGTGGTTGACTGTAGACCTTCCCAGGGTGTTTACTGCCTTTCACACAGTGAATCTTACCCACCACAGCCATGAACAGGATAAAGCAGTGGTAAATATAAATGAAACATTAGAAGTAATAATCATCAATAATAGCTACAGTTAAAAAAAACATCAAAGTCGTCTTAAAGAATATCTTAATTATTAAAATGTGTCTATTTTAACATTGGATCTTCTTATGGTATTATCTGTTTAAAACTTATTAATGAGTCTCTCGAATTTACTCTGATTCCAGATCTGGCCACTGTGCCACTGAATGATTTACCAGGGGTTTGTAATCTACTTTTTACCCAATTATAAAATATAATTGTTTTAATTGTCCGGACAAATAACTGCTAGCATGTTTCTGAAACGGTGGTGAATTGTGAAAACATTGAATTACCGGTAGATGATAGCAAAGAGCAATGTTTGGGTGGGTGACTAGCACCATGACGTTTTTACTCCTTGACATGTACCTGTTTTTATCGTGTAATGTTAATAACTACAGTTTCATTTTTTTGTACATACAGTTTACGTAAATATTTAATATAGTCTAAACTACGCCGCTGTTATCGATTCAGTTTGCATGCAGTGAGAATTTTAGCTTAGATTCAGTTCAAGGAGTCGACTCGCCATTTTATTTTTGAATAAATGAGAGTCGACACCTAAACACACGCCATGGACGAGCGAACATCAGAAAGTGTTGAATTCTGCTTATGACAAAACATCTGCAGACCACAAACCAGTAGTTTATAGTGTATCAGTCACAAAAATACTGCAAAGTTCCAATCTCAGCCGTGACACCTGAACTTTCGACTTTTCCCTTTTTAGCCTGGCTCCACTACAAAAATGAATGTAAACGCATGGCTTTACTAGTTTGGTTTGGACCTCCACAGAGCCCTGATCTTAACTCTTAACTTTGAGATGGTTGGTAACATCTCTATGAATCACACCTTAGTGCATAGAGTCACAAATGCTTTAAAAATAGGCTTAAATTCATGTAAACACTTTCCAAAAATCTTGCTGAAGGTCTTTTCTAGACGAATGTGGTTGTTAAGAGTTGTAGTTGGTTGAGATGTCCAACAGGACCATGTTACTAAGGAAAAAACCTTGAGCGTATGTAACATCTAAAACTTTGATTTATTGGTTAAAAGTGTATACCTTGTTTTACTTTATGTACTTCTGCATTAGTTTTTGAGGTAATAAATACAAAAGGGAGCGTGCTGTGGGAATCTCTAGACAATGCGTTCCCATATCGGGGTTTAAATGATGTCTGAACCTACAGGAAATTTAAGGTCTCTTAAGTAGAAAGATCAGATCTGATAGAGGCAACTGGAGAAAAACAGGCAGGCATGAAAAAAAACTGTTTGCCTAGTGTAAACATGATTGAATTAGCTCCAATGAATTATATTGTAATTATGAGTATTCATACTGGGGAATAAAAACACTGAAGGAATGTCATTTATTTCTACACAACATTTTAATTGAGTATTAAAAGAAATTACTCAGTTGAATTTTAAAAAGTTTCCCAGTATGACTCAATATCATAACTGTTTTATGAGATGTTTGCCTTGATTAATCAAAGACAGAACTAAATGTGAACTTCCATATGTCTTTGATTAATTTGTTTTGTTAATAATTTTTGAAAGCCATCTTGGCAAACTTTAATTTCTTTAATCCTCATTAAATTTAGTATGGAAGGAAATGACATTTCACCCGCTAGGTTTTTTTCTGCACTAATTATCATGATTAAGACACTCTGTTCAGGCTTTAATAACTTTTATCTCATTTTAATATAATTTTTTGTCTTAGTGCCTGCTAACATGAAATCATTGTACCACTGATTGAAAAAATGTAATTAGGATGAGACCTTCAACTGTAAGTACAATTAGTGAATTACAGTTCTTCATATGAAGCACCATACCTCTTTGTGTTATAGGTAAGAGATGACTTTTGGTTATGCGCTTTTGATAAAAGGTTTTTAGTATTTCATTACTAGAAGTTTTGATATTATTATTCCTGATGTTGCATTCTTTTTATAATACAGAGATTTAAATGAATTACATTGCTTATAAAGCAGCCAAAGAATTGCATATAAGGTTTGTAATGCGAATGAACAGTGTTTAATGTATAATTCAGTTTAATTAGCTTTATAATTAGATGAATGAGCAGGTATTTTTAGACTAAAATAATTCTTAACTGTTCAAATACTGTTTCATAATGTTTCATATCAAATAACTGCTAAAATGAATTCAGTTTGGTTAAGACATGATTTTGGTCTTCTCTTGTCTTTTCAGTTATGCTATTATTTATAGTTAATGTTTATAATATAAATTATTTTGGAATGTATCATAAAATAATACAGTTTTATGGCTGACTTAAACTAAGAAGGTGATCGTTATGCTTACCTTTTAGGAGGATTTTTAGTTCATGGGTCATGACCATTGTAAATGCATTTTTGAAGTTTAGAGGGTGCTGTGTGGAACAAACATTGGGTAGTAGAAGATATAAATGCTTCACTGAGCTATTGATTCATGGTGCTAAAAAGGGATCAGAAGTGTGACCCAGCCTGATCTCTGTCGACAGATCACACACACACACACACACACACACACACACACACACACCCACACACACACACACACACACGCACCATGCTTATGGTCACACACATGGTGCAAAAGCAGTAGTTTGTCTGACACACTTATTCATGATAAAAAAAAATTGTCCACATGATGAGCAACAAACCCTTTTGGCCATTTTCATGTAAGGCTTTTAATTGAATAAAGTGTAAAATAAAAGTCAGCTAGCTTGAAAGCTTGAAAATAAGCAGTGTTTGTCACCCATGTTCCAGATGTCTCCGATAAATGGAAAACCGGTTGTATTGGTATTTTTGATCTTACTATCCCCACAAAGGTTTGGTGGTTTGATAGTTTGGGGGTTTTCACCACCCCTTACTAAAAGACCACTATTATGTGTGCTGTTTTTTTCTTTATTGGATGGGATGTATAAATTAGCCCTGTGCACTGTTGTGATCCGTGTCACTTGCATGGCACCCTTGCTGGAGGAGGAAGGTCAACTGCCTTTTCTTTTAAGTTTTTTTTTTTACAGAAACCCCGAACACAATCTTGTTTCTTTTACCAATTATCCTAATTAGGGTCGGGTAGGGGGTAACACAATCTTAATTTTTTTTTATCTTTTCCCCCAATTTCTTGTGTCTCTCTTTCCTGAGTCATGCACCCCCTCCACTAGTGCATTAGACAGCTGTGCCACCTGAGCGCCCCAACATGTATCATTTTAAGAAGTATCCTAATAGCTTGTTGATTGGAGGCTTAAAAAGAGTGACCAAGGTATTTTGGCTGTAGTTTCATGTTTCCCCTTTATGTGTTTGAGAACTGACATTGCTTCCTGAGATTAGAATGTTTTTGCAACATGTTTTTTATTTGTAGACACTTTATGGTCTCTAAAACCTTGATGTGTGTTTTAGTAACTCATGTAGTTATTAAAACAGCTGATTTACTCAGATCCTACACAGTTTTTGACCATAAACAAATTCAGTAGATCAGCAAGGTAATGTAATTTTAAAGCTGTGTACAGTTAAACAGTTTAATGAACCGAGTAAAATGTTAAAGTTCTTAGAAGCTTGTTAAAAATGAGAGTTAATAGAGAGAGTTACTTTATATCAGCATTATAACACCTGATCGGTATCACGCTGTATTTTACTTTTTATTCCACTGTCATTAACCTTTTTCCTGCCCATGGTCATGGCAAGGTCTGGAATGGACAGGTTTACTGTACTTTACATATTTTCCATTAAATTAATCTGATCCATTTTTTTACTCGACTCATGTGATATACACCAGGATGTCCACCTTAAAAACAGGGCGCTAATGTCAAATGTTCAATAAACACGTTGAACTACACTAAAATAGATAATTCATGTTGCACATTACTTGTTAAGTGTTTTTTTTTTCACAGCATGATCATGAGTAATAATTAAAGGGTTAGAAATTACCTTGTTTAACAAAAAAATGTTAAATCAATTGATGCTCTAAATAACTTTGTGGTTTACAAATCACTTCTCACTTTTTATCTCTTCCAGCTGATATCTTGAGAGTACCCATCACTTGAACTAAGCTAGGTGTAGTGGCAATTCCACCTTTAGTCCTGGCTAATCTTATTCTTTTACCTAAATAAAAACGTTGAGGACTGATCCCTGTCTTCTACCAAATATCTCTTTCAGTAAATGAGTGGAAGAGCTGAATTAAAAGGTCTGGCCGAGTGGCATGTCTTTGTGGACAGCTGAACGATCTCAGGTTTAGTTTGGCTGGTGGAAGTGTGGGCACTGTGACACTATGGAGCGATGCCTCTTATGTGCTTACGTAATGTTGGCCATGTTACACTGTAGAGACATGGAACAACACCAAGAATCCCCCCATCCTCTTATTACAGGATATTCATAAGAAAGTGCCGCTTGTGACTGACAGAGGCCTCTAAGTGTGTAGGTCAAAAGGATCAGTGACGAGTGATTTGGAACGTCTATAACTTTCCATCTCTTGCTCGTTCACTCCTTCATTCCTGTTTTATAATTTTGCCATGAACCTGGAACAAGAACTGATAGAACGCTATGCATACATTTCACTTCAGCGATGTAATAAATTATTTCAAGAGAAAATGCATTTACTGAGTTTTATATTGTTATGGTGTTACTACTCATTAAAACAAATAATGATTTCATTTCACTTTTAATGAGACAAACCAGGCTACACAAAAATGTTTTAAACAACCACACTCATACATACATTATTTTACAGTAAAATCCTCCCTGTTTTAAAACACCACACAAAAACTATATACTTATTTAATGGCTTTTTTAAATGCTTGAATGTTTCTTTGCTCTAGCAGAGTTGGAACATGATTTACTCTTGTACTTATTTGTCTTCCTCTCAAATTACTCATTGCTAGTTTTCATTTTGCATTTGTCAGCAACCTTTGACCCTCGACCTTACCCTAGTTGAATGGAATTCACAACAAAGAAATAAATTCCAGGTTCTGCCGTTGAGGAACATGCTCATCCCATCTTTAAAGTACTACATTTAATAGATATTCTGTCACATATAAAAACAAAAGGTCCATTATATACATGTTTTGCCTGTATTGTGACACATTATCTACCCCCACAAGTGCAGTAACTGCACTGATACTTTTTTTTATTTAACTCTAAATTTTTCAGTGGTCAAAATTGTAAAGATTCAGTTGGTCAGTTCAGTCTTACAGTGTCATTGCATCTGATAGACTTTTTAAAGCCATGTTACATGTTTTTAAGCAGTTCATGTCACTGGACAGTGTATCAGAATGAAATGTGGGTCAGATCAAATGTGGGCATACAAACAAAATAGGTTATTTTCTCATGGGACAGTCAGAAGAACTTCATACAGGTCGGTCCACTGCATACTGGCAAGGGCTTAAGTTGGATACAGGGTTTTGCACTGCCGGATATGCAAAGTTGGTGTGCTGCTTAGCTTTGAGTCGGAGACTAGCCAGACTGGAGTTACAAGTGTCTCTGTACATGTAAGGGCTGCCTGTCGTGGCGTATGGGCATGTGGCTGCAGACACCGCTACTGAGTTTAGCGTAGGGCTGTTCAGGTTGTTCAAGTTGCCCAGGTTATTCAGGCCAGATCCTGGGACCCCTGTCACTGCTGAGGGCACCATGGAGGAGGCCATGTTCATGGAGGGGATGGAGCTGGAGGGGGAGAACATGGGCTGTGAAGACAGAGGGCTGACATTCATGGAGTTGAAGAAGGGAAAGCTTTTGGCTGATAGAGGGCTGCTAGCCAAGCTTTTGGTGGCCCAGTTGTTGTAGGAGTAACCAGAGTACATGTCATCATACGGCTGCATGAGTCCATTAAACTGGGCACTGAAGCCATTCTTACACAGCTCAGCCTGCTGGTTTCTCTCTCTCTTTCTCCATTTGGCACGGCGGTTTTTAAACCACACCTGGAAAGACAAAAAGGGAAAAAGTCAGAATTACAGGACATGCAATTCTTCTCTCAACTTAAATTGGTAACTTATTATACGTATGCATTTAAGGAATAATCAGATAATTGTATATTTAACATGCCAAAATATAATGGCCAAAGAAACAAGATGTGCTTTTTTGAATCTAATTTTAAAAAATAGTCTTTATTTCTTGTTGCCATTTACTGATCAGCAATAAAAGCATAGGTGTGTTAAATTCAAAGTATGTTAATTTATTCATATTAAAAAAAGTATGGAGAAAGCATTTCTTCTGGGCATTATCAAATTCCATTTATTAAACTATGTCATTAGCTTATTTTGAGCTAATTTTGTAAAAAAGAATGTAAGGAGAGAGATTCTCTCACATTGGTCAAATTTTTAATCTTATTTTTCGGGGATAAGGCTGGATTAAAGTTTTAATTGCAGATTTTAAATGATAATATTTAATTTAGCTATGTAAGGTGTATTGTCTTAGGCACACATTGCAGAAGAATTTAATCGGAGATTTCATATTATAATTCATAGTAAAACACATAATGGGAATCCAGATCATTTTCAGTAATAGGTGGACTTTTAATGATACTATGTCTTTCTATCTGTCAGATCTTTAAAAAGGTAAAGAGGTGTGTTTGTCTATAGATAACTTAAATTTAGTCATTTATAAAGATAAAACTCCAACTTCTATAAGAAGCACATTTAGACACCAGAGAAGTCAAATAAATTATGTGGTCATAACTGTGTAGACAACAGTCCTGATTTTTTATGTCCTTTGTACT
>JAYDZG010000039.1:22718620-22739124 GCA_034509265.1 Microcambeva bendego
CTGCTCTCTCTCTCTCTCTCTCTCTCTCTCTCTCCTCCCTCTCTCGTTCTTTTCCTGTTCTTTTTGTTTCTCTTTCCATTGTTGGACAAAACCGTTTTGTCGTACATATTTGGATCCAGGGTCCACCATGGTCACAATGGGGCAAGAATCACCTTGACCATTGGGCCAAAAATGACCTCAGTCACAGCTTCCATACATATCCCCACAACCTTCATCACTATGTTATGTTCTAGATTTGTTTGATTAGTTCTTGCTTCATATAGAATACAGTTGCTATTACCATTCTTCACATAGCTCTGTCCGTCAATTCAATTTTTTATGTTCACATCGTGATTGTATTATTTTTTAAATTATTTAATCACAGCAACAATAATAAAATATGAATGGTAACCAGGTTAAATTGAATTATTGACAACAGTTAAGAAACAAAGTAAGCATACTATGCTTTATCAGCATCATAAGTTTTTTGTAACTAACGGGATTTAAAATTTTAAACCTTTGTATTGTGATGAATGACACTTTATATGAGAATAAAAGGACCAGGTTTCTTGATGCTGGTGCCAGAAAATGTTAAGTAACAACAGTTTTGACCCAGGAATTATGTATATGTTTACTGATTGACTGATGTACAAACAAACCCATTGTAGTGTCAGTCCCAAGCCATCTAAAATGAGGTGGCACAGAATTGAGGTATGCGATGTGTGACAAAGGTTTTGTGTGTGTTTGTGTGTATTTGTATCACAAGAGCATGAAGGTTTCTCATGCACTGTTATCTGAGGGTTTGAAGATTATGGTGGTGTCCAACCTGGTCTTACAGTGATTGAGATTTCATCAGAGTCTCTGAATGTATTCACAATATTGTGTAGGGTAAATAATGAAAGATCTTAAATATTGACCTATTTCTTGTCCAGAGTTATCCAACACGCTTGCCACAACCAATTAGAGCCTTAATTAAAGCATTTTGTCTACAGGTAATCAAAATCTACAGAATTGTCTCCAAGTGAAACTGTACCCCCAGTAACCCTGGTCATGCCAAAGCAGCTTTTGAAAACACACTGATCAGGCATCATACCATAACTTCTGACAGGTGAAGTAAATATCACTGATTGTATCTTCATCACTGCAACTATTAGTGGGTGGAATATATTAGGCAGCAAGTGAACATTCTATGCTTTAACTTTGATCGATGTGATGGATAGACGACTGGGTCAGAGGGATGGCAACTACAGTAGCTAAGTGGGTAGCATTGTTGTCTCACAGCCAGTAGGTCCTGGGTGTGATTTCCAGGTAGAGTGGCCCAGGTCCTTCCTGCGTGTAGTTTGCATGCTCTCCCATTGTCTGCATGGATTTACTCCTGGTGTTCTGGTTTCCTCCTACAGTCCAAAAAACATGCGGCCAGGTTAATTAGAGATACAATATTGTCCATGGCTTGTTATATACTTGTAATGATAAATTACTGTGTCATGAATGTGACTACAGTTTAAAGTAATAAACAAACAAAATGGGTCAGAACATCTAAACTGCAGCTCTGGTGGTGTGTTCTGCTGTGGTGGTCCAAGGAAGGATCACTGACAGGGTCATTGGCGGCCAAGGCTCATTGATGCATATGTGGAGAGAAGGCTGGGATGTGTGGTCCGATCCAACAGACGAGTCACTATAGGTCAAATTGATAAAAAGTTACTGCTGGTTCAGAGAGAAATGTGTCAGAATATACAGTGCATCACAGTCTATTGCGTGTGGGGCTGCACAGTTGGAGGCCAGTCAATTAGGATGCTTGATCGGTACATATTACGTTTCAAACTCTGTGTCTGTGTGTGAGAACTATTTGTTAACAAGGACTAAAGACGATACCAAAGCGTTATTGATTTCTGAGCAGTATTTCGTCACGACTAGGATTCAACCGCACGTGCTTGACAAAGTGGGCGTTACACGGAGCTATTTACATGTGTCAAACTACAATTAAATGATAAACTGTTGTTTTATGACCAGTCTTGCATGACAGTTTAGATTTTAAGATTTTACATGACACAGAAACAGAGTTAGTACCTGAACGCTCGCATTTTAAATCTGCGTTTTAAATCTCTGGTGTGGTCGATATTTATAAAGAAAGAATGCCGGCGATTGGCTGCAATCGGGGAGCGTGTCAGATGAAAACATCATGCTAGGTTGCACTGAAGGCTTTTCCACGTCAGTAAGAGCTCAGTAGTAAGACCGGCTAGCTAACCCAGTGAGAATATATACAAGCACGAAGTATACAGAGCAACCAGGGCATGACGTGAATTTATTCAAATGTAAGACTTTGTTCTTAACAGGCTTGTGTCATTTATTTAATGTGTGTTGTAACAATAAACGTTTATTTTAATATATAGTTAGCTTGCAAGCTAGCCGTATCAGTGGAAAGCGTATCGAACGCCATTTTGGATTGGCAGCTGTAAAGGTACTGTATGTTGTGTTCATTTTAAACTGAGACACGCTTGTAAGTATTAGACAGTGTAACACAAGTACTGCGACTTTTAATTAAAGTAAATATTTTACTGACAATTTCTAGTCGACTGCATTTAACGTCCTAGCCGGTTTGCTAGTATGCTAATCTTAGCAAGCTAACATGCTACTGTCAATCTCTAAAAGTAGAACACCGTGCTAATTTATTTTGAATATTCAGCAGTAGTGAAAGTAAAAACTATGTTTACGGGAATTAAAATGCCAACTAAGCTTTTTGACTGTTTGACCACTTGTCAAAGCAAGCCAGGTATGTTTTGAACTGGCATCGGAAAGAATCAGTCAAGTAAATAATGTGCATTTTTTATAAAATCCAGTGGCATTCGGCCCTCACACAGCTATAGCATAAATGTCTTCAAATGAGCTGATGTCAATTCATTATTTGTATTCTTTATTTATTTACTGGAGAACATATTGATGTTTCTCCACTACATCCTGGATTCTGTTTGGATAATTGTATCCATCCATCTTGATTCTGAATGTCCTCTTTTCATAGTTGGCACGGTGGCTGAGTGGGTAGCACTGTCTCCTCACCATAAGAAGTCCCTGGGTTCGACCCCCAGGCAGGATGGTCTGGGCTCTCCCTTTCTGTTTGATCTCTCCATGTTTGTTTGGGTTTCCTCGGGGTGCTCCGGTTTCCTCCCACCTTCCAAAGACTCACAGTTAGGTTAATTGGAGACACTGTGCTTCTGTGTGTCTTGTGCCCATTGAAAAGCTGAGATGGGCTCCAGCAGCCCCTACAAGCCTGTTTGAATAGGCGGTTAAGATTTATTTGGTCGAGGATCCAATTTTTGATTCTTTATCAGCATTAATAAATTAATCACTATTCCTCCTGTCCCACTATTTCTGTAAATGACACAGAGACAACTATATTTTAGAATGTATATCTCAGTTTCTTTTCCTTGCAGTAGATATTTTATAATAATAATATATTAATGTGCGCTGACACACTTATTAGATTGGGCTGAAACGACTCCTCAAGTAACTAGATCAATTCGATTAGTAAAAATCATCGATGCAAATATTTCACATCTAGGCATTGTTTAATCCATGCAACTATATTCAGATTGCGGTGTTGAGAATGGACGACTTTTACTTTTGCACAAGGCATTCACGTCTGTGAAAAAGTTCAAGGCTACGTCCAAATTCACATATCTTTACAGTACTTTAACCGGGTTCTTTTTTGTATACAGTTCAATGAACACTATATTCGGTGCTCCCACATGCTGTTCAGTAAGAAAGTGTGCATTAGAACATAGCCATGGTTTGATAGTACAGACTGCAAAATGGAAAAAGAGAAAAAAATAGCGAGGGGCGAACAGAAGAGACCAGACCGAGAAAATGACAGATTTAGATTAGATTAGTTTTAGATTTTTTAAAGATGGCAAAAGGAAAAACTCATTCGGTGTTGTCCATACGCTCACTGTTGTTCATTACAACCACCAAGTACTTTATGGGAGACACACACATGCCAAATCTACCTGATCTGACAGAACTTTTTTACATCCTACAAATGCCACAAAGCGCTCTTACAAAACAGTGTTCTGTGTGAAATGTTAGCTTTTAGTTCTTTAAACTAGTTTATTAGTATTCATGCCTTACTTCTTGGTTGTCTGTATACATTAAAAGCAATTTGTATTAATTATGTTAACATTTTTGCATAAATGCCTACATCTGACATCGCTTATATACTTAAACATTTCGACCAGTTACCTAATCATTTGTAAAATGCCATTCTGCTGCAATTGCAGCTTCAAGTCCATGACTGTCAGTGTTTTATTAGGTGTTGATTTTATTGCTTATACTCTGCCTGGGATTGTTATCGTTCTGAAAAATCAAACCATTCCCAATTAAGCACTTTCCAGAATTAATTGCATGATGAATTATAAACTGTAAGTATGGACAAAACCACTTGCAGAAATGTAGCCCCAAACCAAGGAACACCCTCCATCATGGTAAATTAAAGGCTGCAAGCACTCATTCTTCTATTTGTCTCCAACTTCTTCTTATTGTCAAAGGTTAGACCCAGACATTTCAAACTTAGCTTGGTCACTCCATAATTCTCTTTTTGGACTGAGTTTCTTTTCAATCTTTGTAAGATTAGAAACATTTTAGCTTTTTCACACATTTATCCTTCTGTTAAAGCGGTTTCTTGGCTGCTAACCTTCCAAAAAGACCATTCCTAATTAATCTTCATCAGGCTACAGAATAGTCTACTTGACTGTCAATGACTGTGCTTGATTCTGAGCCAGGTCTTTCATGATGAATTTTGGTTTCTTAAGATAGAACTACAGGCCACAACAATGATTCACAACATGTTTGCCTTAAACAGCATACCTTGTACTTTTTACATCTTTGAATGAAACGTTTTGTTCATATTTGACCTTTAGATTCACTATGGTGGACAAGAATATATACATCATCCAGGGAGAGATTTCAACAGTTGTTGGTGCAATCAAGAGAAACTCCAGATGGAGTACACACACTCCATTGGTAAGGCGACCTGGAAACACATTCACTTTTTGACGTTTTTTCCCAAGCAAAACAAAGTACTGTAAAATCAGTTAAATAATACTTATACTACTTATCTTCTTACAGGATGAAGAGCAGGACCCCCTTCTGAACAGCTTCAGTCAACTGAAAGAGACACTCAACAATATCAAAGGTTAGCCCACATTTTTTCTTTGCTCATTTCTTTAATACCTGCATTTCTACTCAGTGTGGATATCATTATTTTAATGTTTTTATAAGATTGTTTTAAGATGAAAAAAGCTTAAAGGTGGGTGTGAATACAATCTTCATGGGTTTGTACCAAACGTGAAACCAAGAAATCATTTAAATGCCGTGTGTTTGTCTTGAATGATGACAGACTTAAGCTTGTATGGCTATCAAAATCTAGTTTACATGGAGCTGTTAATATATTCCAATATGTATCTTCTTAAGTTTCTTAAGGATCATTGCGTGTTTAACCATTCTGCTTATGATTCATAGCCAAAATTTGCAATGAATATTTTCAGATGTAATCTTGTTAGAAATCACTGCTAGGATAGTGAGGATGACAAATACCTGACACTAAAATGGAAATGGGTCAAACAGAAGTTCATTGCTAAATTATACAAAAAAGACATTATAGTAGTGTTACTTAATTATTCATCAAGTTCCTGAAAGAATTACATCAGTGCATTAAAGCAAAAATCATCTGTCCAAAATACCATGTTTAAATACAATTATTTTTGGAAGCTCAAAGTTCATTGTGTGACAGGTTCTGTCCACCATGAAAATTAAATCAAATTAGCAAAGACCTGTCTAGCATTTACAATTCCCCATGTTATGCCAGTGTTAAAAGCATATTTATTCAGCTGTGCAAAACATCCGCCGAGGAAAGAGATGCCATTTACAAGTTAGTCAATATTACATTCTGGTCGTCTTATTGTTGGACTTTTATTCCACCTCATCATTTGAGTCTCGTGGAAACTATTTCACTGTTTGTTCATTTAGTTTTCTAAATGCCTCATAATGAAGAGGGCTGCCAAGGTAAATGTTATGCAGTCCTCTGCAAGTGTTCTATTTAATGTAATGATCTTCCAAACTCATTAGTGAGAAGTGGTTGTGTCAGGGTTTTGAAGGTAGCGCTGTTTTTATATTGTCAACCACTTAAATGACTGGAAATTGGAAGGTGTCGTGAAAATAAATGTGTTAGTTAGCTTTTGCATCCCTAAGGATCCTCATCAGGGGGTTTAAACAATAAATCTAGAGATATTGTAAGTTCAAAAGGTTTATTTTTATTACTCTGGGGATGAATGTAAATTAAAACACATTTTTGACTCGAGATTTGTCAGATGGCGGTTGTAAAACACTCCTATTTGAAACTGTTCATATTCGCCATGCTTTACTGTTGGTGAGGTATTCTTTTGGTCATACACAGTGTTATTGTGACATGCCTTGGTTTCAAAACTGGCTACACCTTAAATTGCATACCTCCATACTGAACACTATGTGAAAGCAGAACGCGACTGTGTACGAGTACATAGTATTCATGAACACTGTTCATAAATGTGTACCTGGGTGACTAACCTGGCTGCCATTTATGAGGATGCAAACACGGCACACTTGTGGTCCGCTAATTTATCCCATAAATCTAACTGGAACTGGAAAGGCAGAGAATCTGAGTGAGACAAAGTTTTTTAATGATGCTGTAAATAACGTTGAGTAGCTTTGTGTAGAACGACATGATTAAATTTGACTGATTTTAAAATCGTTCTAACTGAGGTGATTAAATCATCATGCGCTGTTGGTAAGGGCGAGGTATGTCTGAAATATTGTGAATACTTACACTTATGTACTGAAGAAGCTCACTATTTCACTGACTGAGAAGTGTCCTGTTCTTTAAGCATTTACAGCCCAGATATATAAATAGATTGAAGATTTTTGTCACATGTAGTACACAATCATTCCCTGTAGTCCTTTGATTTTTGCACTTTTATTAATTTGATCAAGGATATCTCGTCCACCAAGTTTCCTGCCAGTGTTGAGTTCCCACACAGAGCCAAATTGTGTACAGAGAGCCACCCCATCAGAGTAGAAAGGGACCTTTTTAATCCTGTGTTTAACCCTGTAGGTTAAATACTCGTGTGCTGGTGGTTTGCTGGTGTGTTGGACTGCAGCATGCTTGATTCACTCTAGGTCTGATGTAACTTCCCAGCTAAACAAAATTGAATCTTTTCTTTAATTCATATTTCCATGAGGATTCACACAGAACCTGTACAGTGGGATTTTGTGCTGAACTTCCTTTACTGTGAAATGTAGTGCATTAACTGAAATCAAAATGTGATGCGACTCTGCTCTAGTATAGTAAGGCTATGCTAATCAATCACTGCTTCTTGGGAGTCGAGGCAAGATGTTACTACTGAGATGCATGGGTCAGGTCTTGAAACTTCAGCTCTAAAATCAATCTGTGTGTGTTCAAACGAAAGTCCACATGATTAATCAGACGAAGCATGCAAAAAGTGACTTTCAAGATCCACGGCAGGTTCCTAAGGAATTTTCATGTTACACAATCTGAAACCTGAAACTGGAGTCGACACTGTTGACAAGTGGAAGTCTGTGGCTATATGGAGAGTGTTCATGGGAAGTTTTCCCAGCTTTCCTAGCTTCCACTACCTCCTTCTTTCATCTCTCGGGAGCGCTGCTAGATGGACAGGAGCGCCTGCGTCCTGGGCCTGGGAGGAATTCAGCATGCTTTTTCTCTCCATCGCAAGTTCCTTTCTCTGCCAATCTGACGTTCAAACACCAGTTGCTGCTTTATAGTCACTGTTCACATTTCCGTAGCAATAACTGTGATGGTCTGTCATTACAGCTTCCATTCATTTACACTGGCTGCGATACAAAGTCTTTGAAAGGATCTAAATAAGGTTTTAGACTCGTTTTTTCATTTTATTTGAGATGAAAATTTGATACACATAATCATAAACGTATTGTAGATGTTAATTAAATGTTTGGTTAAATTTACTATTTTACTACTAATAATTTATTGTTATGAGTTAATCAGAAGTAAAGTATTTTAAAGCCAGCATTATTTATTATATTTTGTTGTTTGGGTCTTGACCATTCAGTTTTGTGTATATTTTCTTTTGGGTAACGGGGAAGTTTTTCAGCTGCTTGCTCTCGAATACCTTTTATATTTTGATGAATTTTCCCCATAATCTTCCTGCTTTTTTGACCACTTGCTCCAGATTGACAAAGGTCCTGTTCTCAGTCCCCGTACTGGTTGGATGATTGGCAGGACCATGTGCCGCATGGCAGCAGTGTGCAGCTGTAAGAATTTAAACTGCAGCTTTGGTCGGGTAAATATAGCAGAGGGAATTGTCATGCCGGGAGATGGATTGTTCTGGGAAAGGAAGTGTTGTCTCTTCTTCCACTTTTTTATGTTCCTAAAACAAAGAATTGCCTGTACAGTAAGAAGTCTCGAACTGTAGTTGCATGTTTCCCCCATCGACACTTGGTTTTGTTAGATACGGCAACGATATAGTGAAATAATGAATGTTTTTAATAGGGCTGGGTAACATAAAAGAAACTGTGGTAAAAGTTTTAGCAACATGCTCTAATGATGACTTAATTGATCTCATGAGTTTTGGTAGCCAAGAGGACATAAACAAGAAAGTAAGAAATTTGACTGATCCATCTCCACACCTTAAATAGTATTAACTTGCAATTATATATATATTAACTAGTCCTAACAAGCCATATGTTAATATTATACGGCTTTGTACATGTATTTTGTTTAGGACAGCAGGCTCATGTACTGATAGATTCATGTTTTCTTGCTTTTTAAATAGAATTTAGTAATGTATTACATTATATCTTGACAACATCCGATACAGCTCAAACCTTCCGCCTTTATTTCACAAGGTAAAAGCTTAGTGAAAAGTAGTGGCTAGTTTTCATCATTCAGATTCTGTAACACATATTATTTTCCACTGTCGACAGGGCCAGGCACTCAGACATGCGTTTGCTAATCCAGAGCTTCTCTGAAAGTACAAACAAGTGTGTTAAGGTGACAAATGGATGTTAGATGATTGGGTGTTGCTCTTCAGGAGACCGTTCTTATGATCTGAAAGGAACAGGCACAGACACATTAGAGAAAATCGGGTCGAAGTCAAATTGCTTGGCAGATCCAGGCTTTTTGTAATGAACATTCTGGTTTTAAGGAACTGATATAGCGTGAAATCAGATCTAGCGCTGATGTCTGAACAGTAAACCACCCGGGAGGATTGGAAGGGGGGGTGGACTGTGAACACTGATCAACTCAAAGGTGTAAGTCTGTTCTCCTGCTCACATTATATTTCTTTCTGATTTTTATGCAGCAGCTAGTATCAGCCTTGCCTTGGTAAATCTTTAAATCTTTCTGCTGTCTTCTCCCCCACAATCTGCTACACCGAGGGTCAGATTTTTGAGAGGTCTGCAGAGAAAGCCGGGCCGCTAAATCCCCTTATTTTTATTCATACAAATACAGGTTTCTTCTGATTGACAGCGTCGTCTCGTACCCTTTCTCCACCCTCAACCCCTTATACTTGTTTTTTAACAATAAGAATCGTACAAGCCACAACTAATTGACTAGAATTGCTTGAACCTTATGAGTGAGTAGGATGTAATTGCACTGCACAACACACAGCATGGAGATACTTTCATCACTGACCTTTATTAGACTCATCTCTTGTACCCTGAACAAAGGACAGAGCCAAGATTACTTTGCAAGGTTCTCTTGCTTGATCAAATTAGTCGAGCAATGTTTGAGCCCTCAGTGCCTCTGAACATCTGACTGCTACCAACATCATTGTATATTCATTACTGCTTCTTTTTTTACATGACCACCTCTCAATGTTGGTTTACATCACCATTTAAATACATAAAATAATTATGAGGCTTTGGTTTTATTGCAAGCAGATCACAGAAGCACACTACATGCTTAATAAAAATGTTAATTTTCTGATCATTTATATTTAAACAATGGTTTAAGTGATCTATGATCTGGCAGTGAATTATGTCTTGACATGCAAGTTATTATTTTAAGATTTTTTAGGTTAACCTGCATTTTCAGACCATGGCTTAGTTTTTCTTTCTACTGTATATAGTTGCTCAATAATATTATGCATGCATATGTTGATTTATTTTGGGTTTACCAAGGGTGGCTCACACCTTACAGCAAAATCCTCAGGCGGGGCTGCCCCGGTCCTTTCTGTTTGGAGTTTGCATGTTCTCCCTGTGTCCATGTAGGTTTCCTCTGGGAGCTCCGGTTTCCTCCCACAGTTCAAAAACATGGAGCCAGGTTAATTTGATACACTGAATTTTACAATACTTACCTTGCCACTAGGATGCATGGACCAGAGCATTGTAGTGCCGGTCCCAAGCCTGGATAAATAATAATTCAGGCATTTTTGTATGTGAAAGCTTAAAAGGGTTATTTAGGAGTTAAAGGGTTTGTCTAAAGCAACAGGCAACCGAACGGGCAGCCCAAAAAAATTATCTTTTATTTTCAAATACTTTTCTGGTGCACAGATTCAAGCCTGTCATTTCATGGTACTTTAATAAACTATAACAGCAAAGTTACAGTTCTAATGGTGATGTTCAGGTCCAGCAGGACGTTTATATATTGACCGTTACATTTAAACATGTCTGAGGTGTGATGATTGAGTTCTTGTAAACAGATTAAAAGTTGTGTGTGAGGGTTCGGGCTTGATCAAATCTATGTTAAATATACTTTGCATGGACTACACAACTGTAACATATATTTAAAATAAGACCCTAAAGTATGTCTAAAACTTATGTTATTAATCATTTGTATAATAACCTTTTTACCCTGGTGGTATTTAATCAAACTCAAAAAACGCTGCTTTACTTTCAGATCTTGAAACACGATCCTTTTGTCCGCCGTGTTTGGAATCTGGGATCTGATGCTTCTCTGGCATCTTCTTTCTGTATTCTTTCTTTTTTTGTCGTACTCTCCTCAGTGAAACTCAAGGTCAAGAGCAAGCCGCCTTGCGCTCACAGCTGTGCATGAGTGCCGGTATGTCCCAGGGAGGCCTTCACTCAGTAGGCCGGGTATATCCTGCACTCTGGAGGCTTCATGCTGTTCTTTTGCTATTTGATATCTGTGCATATATCTTACCCAAACGAATGGCAAGAATGCACTTTGGAATAAACAGTGCAAGGAGAAGAGCCATAACTCAAATGAGTTAGCCACATCTTCAAATAGTTTACTCAATGAGACATAATCTAGGATGAACTGCCCTTGTGTCAGTAATTTGTTTGAAGGGATTACTTCTTATTCCAGTCAGTGATTCTTAGGCCTATTATTAATGTATGTTCAGGTGCTTTATGTATTTATGTACTTTCAGGATACAGGTGCATTTTACAGTATTTGAACGTTAATACATCTGGTTTTAGAATCATTTGTTGTGACCCTGAAGTAAAAACCCTTGAATGTTAAATCGACGCCAGTATAATTGTGTGTTTAATCTTCAGGACTTTATATATTTAAAACAACATTTGCTTCATTTGTTCTTAATAAACCACCAATGTTGAGCTGCCTATTTAACTGATAGTGTATTTAACAAATTATGCTCATTAACATTTTCATATTGCTATTGGGAAAATACTGCTGTGAACTATAATAATTATAACACACATTATGTAAATATATATTAATACACTTAAATCTATTAATAATAATGAATATTGTTGCTATAACAAATTAAAATGATAAAGTATTTAGTGCCCTAAAAATCTTTCTAATCTTTCTTGGAAGTTAAAATGATTTGGCGGTGTGAGGTCTTTACACTGATGTGTACGGAAGACTTTGGGGGATTGCCATTCTCATTTGGGGGCTTTGATAAGGGTTTATTGTACCCCTTTTAAAAACCAGTATTGTGGTCACAATAGAGATAGAACTAGAGCTCTGACTTGTTGAGTAACGAGCATTTAACTAGAAGAGAATTTACAACTGCTCTCCCCTGAGGAGGGAGGCCTCCCTTCATTAGGCCAAAACTGCAGTCCTGGGTTTACATTACAGAGTAACATTGCTGTATGATATTCCCCAGTTTTTCATGTTATCTTCACTATGTGGTAGTTGATGCTGAGGAGCTCCTAAACTTTCATTTTTTTAATTTGATATTTTAACTGCTTTCTGCTTGGCTTTGGCCATAATCAGTTCTGCATTTACAATAATCCTTAAGCAGTGTCTCTTGGTTTAACATTTTAAGACCATATAGGAGCAAGTAATCTGTTTAAGATCACAACAGTCTTGTTCAGATAACGGAACATCCCTTACAGTATGCCGATAAAAGTTTATCTATTCCTTTCTGTATACAGTCAGAGTTTTCATAGCAAATGTTCAGTTCAGTTCAGTTCATTGTCTTTAACCTCTTATCCTAATTAGGGTCGGGGAGGGTGCTGGAACCTATCCAAGCTCTTCAACGGGCGCAAGGCACACGGTAACACCCTGGATGGGGCGCCAGTCCATCGCAGGTACCTACAGTCTTTGGACTGTGCGAGGAAACCGGAGTACCCGGAGGAAACCCACACAGACACGGGGAGAACATGTAAACTCCACACAGAACCGAGGACTGAGATCGCCCCACCTGGGGATCGAACTCAGGACCTCCTTGCTGTGAGGCGCCAGTGCTACCCACTAAGCCACCGTGCCGCCCATAGCAAATGTTATTTAGTTAAATTAGCTAACAGTGTCTCTGGCTTGTAAATGAATGAATATATACTGTAAAATCCTTTAAACAGAAAACCGTTTTGAACCGGCTGGTTTTGAACCAATCATCGAGTGTTAAGTTTACTGGATGAACTCAATTCGGCTTGTTCATCAGTCGAGTTCTAACAGTACTTAAGAGCGAGTGCCATTGTCATTCTGGAGACAAGCACACTTTGGCCTTTGTGCTTTCGCAATAAAACACTCCATCATTCGGGATGATTGATGCATGCTCGCTTTCTGCCAAGCGGCGGTGCAGGCCTGGTTAGTAGCTGTAAATCTGGCCAGTTAGCAGTCCACTAACCGGCGACTGACAGGCGGGACTTGGGCCTGGTGTGAGGACAAGATGCAACTGTTGTTCTGTTTTAGAGCCTCTCAACAGTGTGCCGAGTGCACGTAGGGGCCTCGCACAACCATTAATCACAGACTCGGTCTGTGGGTGTCGAGCAGGCGAACGGATTCTGAGCAAGAAGTGGAAGTTTTAGAGAATCGTGGGAGGTCTAGAGGTGCTGAAGTGAAGTTAAATACCTCAATCATATTCCTTATATCCATTTTGAAGTACATCAGAACACTTCGTATTGCATTGCAGCACTGGATGTAGTATTTACGTGTTTAATGTTGAATAAAAATGAAGAATCAGCTGATTTGGTTTTAGAATCGTATTCATTTTGATTGTGGTTATGCAGAATAGTTACATAAAACTGAAATAAATTGATTAATTCCTTGTGTCTTAACACACTCTTAAAATAGTCATGCTTCTTATGTCAAGAGGATGAGGGAGATGCAGATTTCCTCAAGTTATACTCAGCTTGATTTGTAAGAGATGTTCTAATCCCTCATCAACACACCAAATGATTTTCAGCAATCGAACCTGCTTAATTGCTTCCTGCTTTCTAAATTAATATCATACTATTGTAAGTAAATGATGCTGTGTTGTTTTAATTAGATCCTCGTGCAGTAATAAATAAAGGTCCACATACTTTATCCTTAAATCATGTAGGCATATATTCAAGGCTGCACATACTGTGTTTGGTGTACATGGATGTGCTTGGTATATCTGTTTAAAAAAATGAAAACAACGATATTAAGATTGTATATAGAGTATTAGATCTCGGACACGTTTTCTAGTTTCATAGTCTCTCAGAAGGGGGAATCTGATGAAGCGGTCTTCTTTTATGTTAATCCCTCCTGGCTGGTCGGGGATCTACACAGACGTTATTGACATCGTGGAGGGGGGACCGAATCCCTGCGATGGATTGCCACCATATTCCTGCTGTGCACTTTGCATTTTCCAGGTGAAATCGGACCTGCCGTGACCCTGACCACGACAAAGTGGCTGATGAATGTGCTTTGTACAAGTATATAATGATAGTAATTCATTTCATTTGATGATTTTTTTTGACACTAGTCTGTCATTAATGTAACCATCTTTAAATAATCTACTTTCTAGTCTTTTAATGAAATCCTATAGTATTAAAAATACCATGAGTGTATCTGCATACTAATAAATCTGATTCTGATTGTTCTGTGAGCAATATAGATGCAATTAGACTTGGATCCATGTTACAGTTGCATGTGTTCTGCTTGAGAATCTTAAATAAGATTAGTAGGTTTTGTTGAAAGACTGCTTTAGTTGAAGTGAATCAAGTCTATATGTACTGGATGAAGATAAACATTTTGACAATATTGGTGTGCTGAATCTAGGCAGGTATGTGTAGTGTGAAACGTGGGGAGGAGGGGGTACAGTGGGGATATGCAATAACGGCTCATCTTTTAACAATTTTAATGCAATACTGGATTAGAGATTTCATGCATTTCTGCTGACAGTTCGTAGTGCAGTGCGTAATGGTCGTGTCGTGAATCTGGGTTCAATAGTTAATCCCGAGCAGATGGTTTGGCGATATAAGGGCTAATATTAGTATTGCAGAGGCATTGCCTTGTGTGATGTTCAGACCTTAAGCCTAGGGCATCCTAGTGTGAATCCCTGACTGCCTATATGGAAAGGGCTAATAAACCTCACTCTGCACACAGCTGCTTGTTATTTCATGCCCCATAAGGGCCCGGTGACCACGAACAATCTAATACACATATCTAATTGTGCATTAGTGCATTGAAGTCAAACAAGTCTAAGTCCACTGGCTGACAGCGTTATTGGCACGTAAAATCTCAACAATGTTGTGGTCATGTCACTGTTTGAGAAAGATTAGTTTTTCTCAGTCGTTTTATTAGTGAAATGTGCCGGCTGTCTATCCTTTAAATACTTTACATAGAATCTGGATAATATGGATCACATGTCTAACAAAGACAGACTTTGGTGAGAAAAGAGTCTGTATTCATATTGTTGCCTTTTAGATTTGTTCAATCAGAAGAAAAAATGTCGTATTTTAGTTTGGTAAGTTAAATCAATCTGTTCATATGTTTCTTGGCAATTTTAAGATTTATTTACTCTATAAATGCACTCTAAATGTGTTGTACTAATCATCATCTTACTTAAAAAGAGCCATCTTCCTAATTCCCCTGTTTGTCTGATGGTACAAATACACACGGAAGGTGGATCAATCCAATTTTGGGCAGAGAGCCATAACATGAATAGAGGCTCACATGTGTTTGTTTGGATATTTTGGATACGTTCATGGCGGACACATTTCAATAGTTTCATCAGTTCACAAGATTTAATCGAACACAGTCATAAACAATGTTGTACATTTTAATTAACCTCAATTGGATGGCTGGATTGGGGCGGAGCAGCCGGAGTAACTACACTGAAAGGGCCTGGACTGCCTCAATCTGGGATCAAACCCAGGAGCTTTTTGCTGCAAGGTGACAGTGTTACCTACTTAACCGTGTGTGTGTGTGTGTGTGTGTGTGGAATGCATGAATGGATTCACATTAAAAAATTAAGTTTACCAGTCAGTATAATATACCAATAATTTGACCTGGTCAAGACAATGTTAAATACATTTATTTAAATAATTTTCCAACTGTTTCTGAAGCAGGGTTGTAATTGGGTTTAAGAGTTAAAAGTAAAATGTTTTGTAATCCTGTTCCAAAATTAGCCTTTTTACCTAAAAGTGCGCTCCCAACCTGACTACAATTGGCTCCTCATGCAATTCTGCCAAGGGCAAAGACAGTCAAGTGGTGCCTTGGCATTAAAAAAAAAAGGCGGTCCTATTTTTGGGTAGCAGCTGGGTTTACAGCAGAGCGCTATTGTAAAGGTGACGTAGGTCAGAACTTTCTTGTTGGTGTCTGGGGCACGGAGGAGAAACAGGCGCTCCGAGATAATAAAACAACTGCCTGCCATTCAGGGAGCGTATATAAATATTCAAGGGAGAAGTGTGACATGCGGCTAGCCTTTCAAATCTTATGATGAGTTCTTCATAAATAGAATGATAAAGGCCGTATGCTGGCAGCGGTGATAGGCTGGGTGAAAGGAAAAGGAGCCTACGACCGACCAGGGACATGCTAACAACCTAGGACGACAAGAAGGTGTTGAGTGCTTCAAAAGTAAAATAGACCTGCCAATATACTGCCACCGCAACTCCCTCCCTCAACAGTTGCTCACTTTTTTTTTATTGCCTCGGGTAGTGCTATTCGAGCTGCCTAATTTACTGACAGCCAAAACCAAGTGGTTATAATTCTGTGTTATTTAAAGACCCCAAGTCTGGTTTTGCACTGTGTAATATTAAGAACTCTATTAAGTAATGCAGCTTAATTAAATGACTCGCGTTGTTTACAGCTCACTTAGCAAATCAAATTGCTTTGAGCTCTACATTATTATTTTTGTTATTATTATTATTATTATTATTATGAGGAAGTGACCAGGTGGAGCACAGGGATTTTCTGCTAGCACACCAGGTCCTAGAGTCTGAACTTTCCGGTTCGAAACTCTGCTTTGTCATTGGTTGGCTGGGTGCCACTCTAGCAACTATGTTGCATGAACCAGTGCATTGTAATGCCGGTCCCAAGCCTGATCTAAAACAAGGGTTGTGTCAGGAAGGGCATCAGGCATTAAAAATATGACAAATCAATAATGCGGATTATGATCCACGGTGGCAACCCCTAACTGGAGCAGCTTCACATTACTATTATCATTAGGATAGTGTATTACTGATATAGGGTCTGTCTGCAGACACTTTACTTCATCCTATGTATGCTCTCTTTAGAAACCTGTCAAAACCTGCCATTTATTCAGAGGACTAGGCAATCCCAGCATTCAACATTTCTCACAAATACATTTCTAATACGGCAGACAGAAACGCCCAGTGTTATTTTTAAATGTGAGTAATTCTCATTCATTTGGATGTACACAAGTGCTATTTATTTATTTGTTTGTTATTTATAGTGGCAGTGTAACGGTCTTTATTACACAGAGGGAGATGTAAACTGGCATTCTCGCGGGTGTGGTCGACTCAGTGGCGCATTCGAGTGACCTCAGGCTAACACTGTTTGCTTTGCAAGCAGACACTGCGGCGATAGGCGGGGACAGACATAACCTACCGTCTAAATAATCTGCCCTAAGTTTGATGGTAGTTGGAATCCTTTCTACTCGGGCCGCTTCCTAGGTCACTCACTCACTTATATATGTTATATAAATATATATTCACTTGTATCATGGAGTTATAACTACAAGTGTTTCTATTTGTCCGTTTTGTTATACTTCCAGTGTGTATTGTCACATTACTGATTTGATGGCTGTACAGTCTGCCTTAACTGTCAAGGAAGTCCAGTATATATAATATGGATGAAAAACCCAATCGATAGCACTCTAATCAACTACGTTTCTACTGTGTGCATTTTGTTCTGTGGCATCTGCACAGATTCCTATGTACTCCTGCTAAACATACAAGGAGGCATTCAACCTGAACGATCTAATTATTGCTTTACATATATAACATGGCAACTTTAGCCGAGGATCAGTTTTGCTCCCTGCTCTTTAAATTTGCTCCATGCTGGTTAGTGAAATTCTTTCTTTGCTTTGTAGCCGCCTAAGTCGTTAATTTGTTTGGAATTTTTAAGTACCAAAGATTTATAAATTGAAAAGATTGTCGAAAGATAGTAGTGATGGACATTTATTTGTTTTTAGTTGCTTCTGTGTTTTAGGTTTAGCCAGAACAGATCTGATACACTTACCTAGACACAGGTTTTGTGCTGGATAACGACTGATGCAACCCTCCTGTTCTATTCTGGCTTGGGACTGGCACAGTGTTTGGCCAAAAAAGGCCCTGAGAGGAGCATGTTGCAACCACCCCCACCTCACCTTGGACATTTTAAAGTCATGTCTGTGAGGACCGCTTCATATTAGTGACTACAAATGTTGAATAATTATTTATAATCATTATTATAATACTTCATCATCACCAATTTGTTGCCCCTTGTAGCTTAAAGAAGAATCATCATGTGTTGGACAGTGTAATGTTGATTTGTTCTCTGTGATATATGTACTTCATATATAGTTCATGCTTAAACATAAACAGCAGTTTCAGTTCATCTTAGGTCACATGGAATCTACTGGCATTTTAAGGTCAATCGGAGCTCAAATCTGACCTTACTTCAGCCTCTCATGACCTCACATGGATACGCCAGAGACCTGCTTTAATTTAATTTACTATGATTGCCCTTTTAAAACCCCTTTGCCCTTCCTCACAAACCTCTACCATTTTGTAAGCACATTGCCAACATTCTTTATAATGTGAACATTTTGCCATTGGTGTTATATTACAACCAATACTCAAGCATTTCACAGATCCTCACCATGCTAATTCAATTAATGTGACCTTTACGTACAAGTTCACTATAAACTATTGAAATTTGACCAGCAACAATGAAGGCCAAAAAATCATCAAAACAAATCTCGGTAGGTTTTAAAAATCATGTGAATTTTAACTGCTCGAAGTGCTTTTGGTCATACTGTGCATCTCTATCACACGGTTTATTATTTTCTTTAAAGGTAACAAAAGGGGTAGCCAATTGTTTTCTGTTTATCAGGGGTGACATGACCGGTGGCGCAAGTGAGTAAGGAGTCCCACTGTTGCCATAGCTAAATATACATCCCTGACAGCCTCATAATGGGTTCCAGGAAGTTCAGTCAAAAATAAAAACAAAGCAACATTTCTAGTTGATTGGTTCTGAAAGGCCGTTTTTCCTTGCTGAATGGGAAAAATGTGGACTTCAGCATTCCACGGCAGTGATGCCAGTCGCATTGGATAAGTGCAGCGTAGCATGTGCAGAACGAACTGGAAGAGATGGACATTCAACAGAGCGCAAAAAACAAGCCGTAAAACATAAAATTAGGGAAAATTGTTTTAGACAAACAGTATATAAATGACCCCGAGCTAGTGCTTATTTGGTTGCCGATGCATTTCCCTGCTTACAAGGGTTTTCGGTTATTTCGTGGTATAATGGTGTCATGATATACTACAGTTAAACCCAAGGTTTATGTTATAAGTTTAAAAGCATGTGTAGGAAAATATTGGTGAACGTCAGGAGGGCTTCCGCTTTCCTGTCACTGCTTGGTCCTATTTTTATATACAACGGAAATCTACCACAAATCAATATAATTGTTCATCATCAACACAATTTACAATTAAAATAAAACACATACATCTGCTCATTACTTCTTAAAAATATCCGAATCGAAAAGTGTGCCGGACATTTTCTGAGACTGTAGAGACTGCATTATTTTTCTAGATGTTTAGAATCTCGAAATTCCAGCATATTTAATCAGTTTCATTTGCTCAGTTATGTGTCACGGACTTCACTAGGATTGTAATGACCTAGCTTGGTGATGATCAGTACTGCTACGTTAATCAGTTTAATTTAGCCATGTGTGCACAAGTACTGAAGCTATGCTTTTAGATTTGAAAAGACTATGATGGTTATTTCTTTAAAAAGATGTATGGAAGTGATCTACAGGGGGATTAAAGGCCAGATGAGCCACGTTTTCTTGCATCTGCTATGTTTCAGCTGTTCTTTGAGAAGAGGAAAGAAATGCTTATTCCATATTTTTTTTATTTAAACTACATTCTGCATCTAAACTGCTGAACTAGATTTCGTCTAGCTTAAAATGGATCACACAGAATTTTGTGCGTTTGTCACATTTGTGTTGACTGAAGAAAGAAAGTTGTGCAAACACTGCACACTTTGCAGGACTGGCACTTGGTCAGTGGACGTCTAGTGGCCAGATGCTAGGAGAGCAAATTTTCAAAATAAATCCTGCTGTTAGAACTTTAATTATATAAGACATTCTCATGTGAATGAAGCTTAAATGTTTACAAACACATAACCGACTATTGCTGTCTGAAAAGAATTTTGTCATGAATTCATAAAGATAATGCACTTCCTGGCGTAGAGCCCATGTGCTCAGCTGTCCCACATTACCACACAGTACGTTGGAAGAGCCACTTAACACAGCTTGGTTTAAAATTACCAGACTGCTTGCAAACGGCTGTAGTGTTCTACTCCACCACTTCTGGAAATTCTGTTTGTATTTCTTTTTTTTTTGCCTCTCCGGTTTTGGGTAAATTGTGTGCTGAGAGATGTTTTATGACAAACAGCAAGTCCCAGGGAAAGTGCACTTTAGCCCTCACTCGAAAGGACAGGCAAAGGATGTAGATTCGACTGGAGCCCTTTAGTGTTGGATCTTCAGATTCTTAAATTCATGGTTTCTGAAAGACGGTTGAGGTCAGATTTATAAGGAGGTTGTTTCTGGAAGCAGGTACTTTTTGAAGTTAGCCGTGTTCCTCGGCGTCTC
>JAYDZG010000039.1:22740715-22755631 GCA_034509265.1 Microcambeva bendego
GTGTTGTGGGTACAACTGACACACACACAGCTCTTCCATGTTTCTCTCTCTATTTGGTATGTTTTGTTAATTAATTTACCTAATTTTGAACCTCAGCTAAACAATCAGGGCTTTTCTGGGGCATCAAAAGGCGGTAAAGTCAATGTCAACAGAACACAAGGGGTTAAAGTACACTGAAGTGTATACAATTAGAGACAACTAGGACAGCCCATTTTAAAATGTATTTTATATTATATTTACATTCTATTGCTCCGCCACAGGTCGTTTATCAATGTTACTGTTTGCTTTGGTCTTTTTTTCTGCAGGCTTTCCACCTCTTTGTCCTATTACATGGCTATAGCAAACTTAAGCAGCACAGATTAAGATTAATCCTCCTTAATGTGCCGGCTCATAACAGTCATTAGGTGACTTGAGCTTAATCCAGCCCACCTAACTGCTGCGCTTTATAAAACACATTCACAGGATTTGCAGTCAGAGCCGAGGAAATAAAACCTGACTAGTGTATCAGCATGTACCGATTAATCCACAACCTCATTTCGGAAGGGTAGATAATGATTCACTTCTACTTAGATTTAATCTGTATTTATCAAACGAACAAAGAAATATCCTTTAATGTTTTTGCAGTGTAACATTGTATTTTTAACAAATCAGAGTCATGTGGAAATTAAGAGTAAAATGTTTAGTGAATATAGAAAAGCTTTAGAATTGCACTGTTAAAGAATGTTAGTTATAGCTGAAGGTGAAATGATTACATAGAATAAAAGGATGATTGAATAATGTCTCAGTAAGCAGCGATGGGTAGTGGCTCATTACTTTGTGAAAGAACGTCACTCATTTTTAAGAGCTTGTCTCAATGCAATGTCTCAGTTCTGATCTAAACCCTCTACTGTGCATAATATGGTAAAACGACTCAGGGAATGCACAGATGTCTCACTAAATGTAGGAAAATCCTAGGAAGTGACTTTATAGGCACAGAGTGCATGTGTTTGACTGGTCTGCCATTCAGATGGCACCTATTGATTTTGGAATATCAGTAATAAAATAGTCTGACTACTTGATCTATACTTTATTACATAAATATACACTGTAAGTAAAAATTGAGTTCAGCGAGATTTCAAACAAAGTAGCGAGGAAAATAATCTATCAATTCAACAATTTAATTCAATTCAATCCAAAACACAGGTTTATGTTGATTAGAGATTCCATTACTATATTGAACGCTCTCCTGAAGACTTGTTGTAGTTATTAGATAATTAGATGTCTTAGCATCATATGTGAACATGATGCAAATTATTTTGTTACATGTACCGAGCAAATAACCCGTGCAGAGTTTAGAATACTCATCACTGTGCAGTGAAATTCTCCTCCGCATTTTAACCCTATCCATGCAGTAAAACACACATATACACACTAGTGAACACTAGGGGGCAGTGAGATCACGTGCCCGGAGCGGTGCGCAGCCCTTGCCACGGCGCTCGAGGAGCAGGTCGAGGTTGGGTGCCCTGCTCAAGGGCACTTCAGTCCTGACCTGTCGGCTCTGGGAATCGAACCGGCAACCTTCTGATCACAAGCTCAGTTCTCTAACCACCAGGCCACGTCTGCCTCAATTTAGATCCCATACCGATGCAGAGCAGCTTCCTCACATTTAGAGTTAATGTTCTGTTGATCATAATTGAAATAATGTAAAATCATTGATTAAAATACATTAATTGCAACCGACAAGGTTCTAATCGAATTAGTGAGAAAAAGTACAATCTACCCTCCTTTCTAATTTTAATCAATTGTTTTCTGTTGAGAATGTATTTTTGAAGATCCAGTTATGAATCCTTTGTCAGCTATTGGTTAACCAGTTAATCTTTGACTCCCGTAGTTTCAGCCATGTTCAGTTACTTTCAGAAGCCTAAGAGAAAATGAATGTATAAAGTAGATATTATATTTGTTGTATATCTTGCTTAAAACAATGTAATATTTGTATATTTTTATAGTCTAGCTTGTCTCCCCAGGTGCTTTTGAGGTCCGGGCAGCAGTGTAATTGTATGCAGGGCTGGTTTAGTATGCGCCACAGTGTCTGTGGGTATTGTCGTGCTAACACAGTAGTGAAGGCCTGTAGTCCAGCTCTGTAGTGCATGGTTGCAGGATTCTCTCATAGCCCATGGGAATGCCATTAGTGCAGAGTTGAAGGAACGCAGCAGGTGAAACAAATAAGGCACAGCCTCTCTTGTCGGCTTGCTTCATTTCTCCTTCCCCTCGAGTCAGTGTATTTTCTTACTCTCCCTGACGCTCTCTTGCTTTCTTTTGCTCTCACTCTTATTCTTTTTGTGCAGTTGTGGATCGTAGTACTCAACAGGCGGGGTGTGAAATTTGCTCCTAGCCAGAGCATGTGTGTCGATTTATCCTACGGTGCTGCCCATTCTCAAAGGCTTAACCCTTTCCTTTACCACAAAGAAACCATGCAGACTCAACCAAGACTTATCAAAACTCAGATAATGAAGGAAGGAAAGTGTTAGTCTTAATTATTATGTTTTCTCAAATTAGGGGTACTACCAGTCTCTGAAGGAGGGCACGCTGGATTGTGCTGTCATGTAGAGTATGTTTAATGTGTCGTGCTTTTCAAACTCTGGGTTTTATTCATTACAAACACTCATTGAGCTTCCAGTATTTATTGTCAGGCAAAGGGTGTGAACAGCCTATTGCAAGCTTAACAGCTGGAAAAGGCCAATTTGAGAAACAGGACACAGTTTAAAGGCGGATTGTAAAATTATGACATCGATTAAACAGCCATCAAGGGCTGGATGTCATACTCTACTCTACAAATTGTAGTTGGGCACAAATCCATGAGCTTGTTGCACATTCTCTTCGGGACCCCTTCATCTCTCATCTTTAGCTTCCCACAGTCTAAACAGTGTCACTGATTGAACACGAATCCTCACAGCTAAAAAGATTTGACAAAACATTTCCTTTTAAAGATTTTCATTAGGTTTAGGGCTCTTGTATGTCGTTCTGAATCATATGCAGAAAGTATTTTGGAAGTATTTTATGTTCCATGGTAAATTGGTGGATTCCTTCTGTTTTGAGTTAAATCTTTTTGAGGTTTAGCTTTTATTATTTTCAGTAGGATCTTTACAGTGCTGCCTTTGACCTGAAAGTTGTGTAGCAGCACAAAACCCGGTCTAAAAGTCTTAAAACATATTTGATCGGCTCATGTGCCAGCTCTTTATGCGAGTCTCAGTCCATTACAAGTTGAAATCGGGCATGATTTTATATGCATTCGTGCTGAATTTTCACTGGCCTCACTAACACAGGAAGCAACCTTCAGCAACACATTCTTTAGGAAGTGTACACACGCAGACACCAACACACATGCACACACAGCGGAACTCAAAAATCTAGGCCTGCCATTCCCTCAAATGTTTTAATTCAGCATGATAAAGCATCCGTTATTCATAAGATGATTGAGCGGAACGCAATTCAGAGCAGCGGTCCATCCATCATGAGCTGTCCCCAGTGAAACACATCACTGTACATCAGACCTGCTCTGCGCTGCCAGAATAATCTGGCTTCTGTGCAGAGAATGGAGCATAAAAAACACATTTTAGTCGTAGGATAACAGGTGTGAGCCATGCCAGGGTCCGATAATCATCTCGTCATGGATTGTAAATTCAACATTGTTTGGAACACGTAAGGTGTTTAAGGGATCGTGCAGTGTGTCAGTGTGGAGTGCTGTTGGCATCGATGTTTCTCTCCATAGCCAATGTGAACTGCTGGATAAAATAAAATGACAGAAAATAAATCAGATATATATTCAGTGTTCATTCCATAATTACTGTGAAGCTGTGCACATACGAATGTCTACAAAGCACTGACCTTTTTTATTTTATTAACTTTTATTTAACCCGCAATATCTCATCAAGATTAAGAATCTCTTTTTCAAGAGAGTCCTGGCCAAGTCTAAATAAGCCTAAATAAGCCTATAAGTTTAAAATGAAATAATAAAGACATACGCTGATTGTGAGCCAGGACTTAATAACATTGAAATGATCACTAATTGAAACAGGACCGTGTAAGATTTGAAATAAGATGTTCTAATAATCAGGTGTCCAGAAACTTTAGAAATATAGTTTTTACCAACAAGTCTACTCATTTTGATTAGTCTTAATATATGCACATGATTGAGAGCTCTGTAGTTAACCATCTATTCTCCTGCTCTGTACGGTTATGCCTAGTCCACGCCGAATCGTGTGTGAACTGCTCGACTCCGAGCGACTCGCCGAGTGACTCCCCGAACACTCACAGACTTACAAGGGATGTTCGGCTTCTGAAATATCTGGAAACGAGTTGGACAGTGTCCAACAAGCAGCGTCGAAGTACAGCCATTGAGAACACAAGATGCAGAGTCGTTAAATCGTGGGCTGGGACGTAATATCGGAATACATCGGTATTATGCTTCGTCTAGATTGGTCAGGTCCGAAATGCTCTAAAGCTTGAGTGCAAATGTCATATTGCAATTAAAAAATAACTTGTTTACTTCCAGCTCACTACAGAACAGTCCATAGTTCTACTCATAGTTAAATTCACTCAATTCTTTTTCCTCTTGGCTTTTATATTAAACATCAGCACACAAACAACTTTGCTCGCCAGCTCATTGTTGACATGCATTTTTGAATGTGGTATCATTAAAGCCCCTGTCACTTCTTTTTCTTCTTTTTTTGTGAATTTGGTAGACCAGAATTCCTTCTGGAAGCTCAGAGGGATGTCCAGACCCCGTCAGTACGATCAGTTACATTTGTTTTCTTTTATTGTTTTTCTAAACTGAGCTCCAAAGTATGATGAATATCTTTGAGATGAGCTCCCTGGTGAATTCACTTTAAATCTATTTGTTTTGTGGACATGCTTTACCATACTGATGGACTTTCCAAAGAGATCTGTGTGAAGTATTAATAACTGTGAAAAGTCAAATGCTTATTTACAAACTGTTGATAAACCGAGTGCATTGGCAAGGCAAAGTTTTGCATATGATGGATGCTAATCTTAGAAAAATCAAAGTTCCTTACTTTATTAGAAATGTGCAATCTGGTAGAATCCTGAATCCTGAAAACACTGTAGTTTGGTTCTATCATCTGTTTAAAGGTTAGCATCTGTGAATAGAGACATGGATGCGATAGCTTGCTGCTATCTTGTAAACCTTGGCTTAAATAGACAGTTCTTTATTAAATTGTTTGATCTGTAAAGGACCAAACACGTCGTCCCATCATATTTGCAGTTTATGGAGGGTAATCAGTGATGTCAGTGGATTAACATGCTTCACATTTCCAATGTAAACTATTTATCCTTGCAGACCATTCTCCCAGCTGCAGTATTTGAACCCTGTCAAATCCTGCTGCATTTCAGTCTCTGGTTAATATGAGTCCGGAGGGCAATTTGAACAAAGCCCCTCAGGTCAGAGGTGAGGTGCAGGGCTTCTGTTTGTTTGTTTGCACTCTCGCTCAGCAATTTTTTTAATATCAGCCTCAAGGTGTGGTAAACAAAGCCCGGATCGCTCCAGCGGCCATCCAGATAGCGGCACAACCGAAACGGGCGAAATAAAAGAGGGTTCGGATTAGAGGAAAGGACTCACCAAACATGCCACTTCGTCTGTGTGATTTAAGCTGGTGCTCAGGGCTCACTTTATTACATAGATTATCAGTCTGGTGTTAGTGGGCTACTAAAAGGAGAATGCTAAATAGACTGCTGATTTTTAACAACTGTTTTTGGTAAACAAGAAAAAATCAACCAAAAAAAGTTTATTAATACATTCAGTTTTTTTTAGTATGTATGATTTATTACATAAAATTATGCAAAACTGTTCACAACTAGTTGCTAGACTAACTTAAATAAATTTTAATTAAAGCATTAAAAAAACTGACCAGTCGACAGACAAATTCTTCTACCAGCAAATTAAAATTAATATTTAATTCTCTCGTGGCTCTTTATACACAATATAGCTTAGTGTCGGAATCCAACACTGCCAGATGAAAAGAAGTGGCAGCAGATTAGACATGCTCTGTAGATCCGGTCCTCCTTGATCAGGTCGGAGACTCCGTAAGCAGCAGTATATTCACAATCCTAAATTAGAAATTGCCAGATCGAGAGATAAAGAGAAAATTTCACACTATCATAGGTTAACATCACCTAGCTCCATAGTGAGGTGACGCACCTCAGAGCAGGAAGATCCTGTGTTCCCCACCTGGGGTGGCCCAGGTCCTTTCTGTGTGGAGTTTACATGTTCTCCCTGCGTGAACATTTGTGCAAACCTTTTTTTTTTGTATTTTAGTGTATACAATTATTATATGAATAAAAATGGATTCATATAAAAGAGTGCAGTTATGATTTATTTATTTTTTTTGCTCATTTTATGGACATTTTTTTCTCTCGCATGTTTTTAAAGTAAATGAACTCTGGGAATATAAATGTCTACTACGTTTCATTTGTGGATAGACAAAACGAAGCTGTGATCTCAGTAGGTAACCTAAAAGCTGCACCGAGGTACTGTGGAAGCTCCTGGCGAAGTTTTAATTTCTCTGGGGCTTTCGAAATTGCCTGTTTAGGTTGTGCAAGGCATTGTTCAAAGCATTCATAAGATACTGCTGCGGGTTGTACAGGACGACCATATGGAGTTCCATAACATTGTTACTTCCTAATTGCCCTCTTCGACAAGTGCCAATTTCCTTCAAGAGCCAGAGGAGAGGGAAAAGAGAAAAAGCATCGCTTTGACATGTGTCAAATCCCCCCCTCCCCTCCACTTCCCACTGCAGGTGGAGCAGAGTATGGCTGAGATGGTTAAGATGAGGGGTCTCACCGGGTTTGTTTTAGCCTTGCCGGCCTCGTTAGAGCGGCCCCTCACACCCTGAGCGGAGTTATGCGGGGGCCTGCCTTTAATTCTAGGCAGCGATCAATAAGCACGAGAGTTTGGTTTTGGGCTGCTTGGTTACTCAAAGGGGGGCTAAAAAAACACCCTCCAGTCTTTCTCACTTCTGACTTTTCTACCCAGGGCAAGATTTTGGTCCTAGATGTTTCACTCTGATCTTGTAAATTGACTTTCAGTTGGAACATTTGGTCCTGAACTCCAGTTTGACGTTTTGATCTGTTTTTTGAAACGTATAGACGAGCGTAAAACAACCGGCGATCAGAATAGTGATAAAGCTTGATTGGTAGTATTTACATCATTATGGTGTAAGTGGTAATTTGGTGTAAATAGATGATCCATGAACGTCATGAATGTTGTCTCGAGGCGAACATCTTAATGACTGGACTACGGCCACTCCTCGTTTTGGCTAGTGAAACAGACTTGGCTAATGAAATGCATTTCTTTGTCTGAAAATGAAGCTCTTTCTGCTCCAGTGCCAATGCATGTGCATTTCTAATATTCTGGCACAGGTGTTCCCATGAGGTTCGGTGACCTCAGGGCTTTATTATATTGCACCACAAGCCACACATGAATGCACAGCCTGAGCGTTAAAACATAGTTCGGTCTCTGCTGTTTAAATCTAGCGTCTCTCCGTGTTATTTATTTATTTATTAGGATTTTAACGTCATGTTTTACACACTTGGGTTACAGTCATGACCGGATGGGTAATTACAGGTTACACAAGCTTCACCGGGTCCAAGTATTTCATGTCGAATACAGTCACAGATGATTTTGTCCGATTCACATCACGTGTCGGAGCCTAATGGTTAAGGTACAGGACTAGCAATCAGAAGATCGTCTGTTCAAACTCCCTACTGCCGGGTTGCTGCTCTTGGGCCCTTGAGTGAGGCCCTTAACTCTAATTGCTCAAACTGTTTACTGTACGGTCAGTCGTTTTTGATATAGGTAATTGCTGAAAATGTAATGTAATAATGTAAAGAACATTCAAACTTCACACAGAAAGGACCCAGAGCGCTCTACCAGAGAACTGAACTCAGGACCTTCTTGCCGCCTTCTGTGTTGTTAAGATAGACGACAAATTAATAAATTGGTTACTTAGAGAAAGTTTATACATTTATGGGGAAAAAATATGCCTTTAAATATCTGCCATTGGATTAGAGAAATGGAGCATTATATCACATGTAATTCCTTTTAATGTTATAAGCCACACACTCATGTCTTGTAAATCCCGAACAGGGGAGGAAACCGGGAAACGTAAACCGTAAACCCACGGGGAGAACATGCAAACTCAGCACAGAAAGGTTAAGGACTGCCCCGCCTGGGGATCAAACCCAGAACCTTCCTTCTGTGAGGCGACAGTGCTACCCTCTCAGCTACCGTGCCGCCCCTGGTCCTTTCTGTGTGTATGTTCTCCAAGTGTCCGTGTGTGTTTACTCCAGGTGCTCCGGTTTCCTCCCACAGTTCAAAAACATACTAATGAGGGGAATTGGAGACTCTATATTGTCCATGACTGTGTTTGATATGAAACATGTAAATAAGTAAATATTGTGTGTCTGTCATGAATGTAACCAAAGTGTGAAAAATGATGTTAAAATCCTTAGAAACAGCTTTGAAAGCTTGGAAAGAGCATGTGGTCACGATTTCCGACCATTTTATATGTTTTAGTCCAGATGGGACGGTCTGGGTCCTTTCTGTGTGGATTTTGCATGTTCTCCCAGTTTGTCTGGGTTTCCTCCGGGTGCTCCGGTTTCATTAAAGACATTAAAGTGAAGTGAATTAAAGATGCAAATTTGTCATGTGATGATTCATGTGTAACGAGTAAATGCTTTTTCTCTAAGACATAATGTTAAAATATTAATAAACAGAGAAACAAAATGTGTCTCAGATGTCTGAATAAAACCCTTTTATCATTGGGATTGAAACACTTGCATGTTAAGCATTTTGGGACTAAGCCAGGTGTGTAACCTCTCAAAATACAATCTCGGTTTAGTATATTTATTTAGATACATTTAAACCCACCTCTACAGGAACTATAGTACAATAGTAACACAAAGATCTTTGTTTGGTTTCTTTGGAGTCGGTTATTTTGTTCTCAGTGAAAGAAGTGGAGCCTTTGGGAGATTGTTGAAATATCATTCGATTGCTCGTGTCAAGGAGCGAGCACACACACACACACACACACACACACAGGTACCTAGATGCAATATACATGGATGGTAGGAGAACTTTAATCCCCATTTTATTTTCGGTAGTGTCACTCAGAGGTCACATTGTGGGATTATCGTAGGATTGTCTCACCGTGAGGCTCCATCACCTCTTTATTTATTTACTCATGTGGTCCTGCAGAATGCTCTGAAGTACCAAAGTCATACTTATCCTTTATTTAAGAAGATTGGCCTGCACATCTGAGTGACAGAGAGAGAGCGAGAGAGAAAACCAGATGGGTAATGGCATGCCTCTGCTTGTTGATGGCCTCCCAGATCAATACAACACAATTGTGTTCTCCAGTCTGAGACACCAGCATCAGTGTGGTGGCACTTATTGGGTGATCGCCTCTGATGAAGTCTTTATTAGACCGTATTGACAGATTCATTTTAGCCCTCTTGCCCTAGTCTGCCCTTTTTCTACCAGACCCCCTCTCTCAGTGTAAAGTAATAGACTCTAAGCCTGGCCTTAAAAGTTTCACAATTGCACGTTATTATTGAATTATTTGGAGTTTTAAAGCTTAAGAAATGCTTTTGACTTGCTTTTAAAGTTTTGTAACGGTTCTCATATGGACTCTGGTTAAAGATACGTAAATGACCTGTTAAGAGAAGCGCTGTATATATTTTTTAATACATCGCTTGTTAAATTCAGATCAATCAGAATTCAGGATGTTCCCACAAAACGATTCGATGTATAAGTACAGAATTAACCATTCTTTTAGATAATAGAAAACAGTCGGTCTGGGGCGGGATTGTTGCTAAATATTTTGGAAGCTAGTCTTTAAATGACCTGGCTCAGGATAAAAAGAAGGCAAGAAATGTTAAAATTGTTTCATATTTGATTTTCAAACAAGCCACAGAGATATTATATTCTACCGGTTAATACTTAGCGGTCACGTGCACTTTCTGAAATCCGTCTAAGCTCAGGTTAGGCTTTGAAGTGAAGTTGCTACTTGCTTTTTTGTAAAGCTTTTTTCCTAGAGTCCTAATCCAGGCTGTATTGCTATGGCAAACAGAGCTCCAGCTTAGAGATTTCAGCGCCTTTCGTGACTCGTTTAATTTTTACCCCATGTTGTTTTACCTGGTTTGTGTTACGTTGCCCTCAGTCTCTCCTCGCTTTTGCGTTTAGAGGGGCTGCTCGTGAAACCTTGGCGGACTGGCCCGAGGTGCTTTCCCATCCACCGATTCAGTGCTACGACGGAGCACACACTGCCCTCTGCAACCACTGTGAGCTTAGGGCTTTATGAGGATCTAATGAAAACCTGCACTTGTTGTGCGTTATTGAAATGCTGATGTTGCACAAGCGAAAGCAAAGAAGTCTTAAATCATGACTAGACTTTTGCTTTCCTTCATGGTTGTTACACTCGAGTCTTTAATGGCATTTTCATTAATGGTCAGTCTTACATTCGATACCATGTAGCAAGTCAGATTGCTTTTACTTGGCGTCATGTTCCAGTTCATTTAAATATGTTGGTGTTTGAGTTTGCAGTTTATTAAATTTTATGAGGATTCAATTGACCCTGGGCGGCCGCATGGAGTTTTTAATTTTCATTCCATGGGTTTACTCAGCTCTGTTCCTCCCACAGTCTAAAAACACAGAATTGAGGTGAACTGGAGATACAATATCATCCATGTCTATGTTTGATATGACCTTGTGAAATGAGTAATCTTGTAATAACTAACAATATGTACCCACACAACCTCATGCATGTATCTGGCATACAGGATGGCTAGATAACGAGCTTCCAGGTGAATCATCATCTTTGAAAGGTTCATGAACTGCATCTTGACTGAAATGCGACTTCAGTCTTTGAGAGGAGGGAAAATAAAATGTATTTTTTTTTGGCTGCTGTTTGTGCTGATTAGAATGTGTTTGCTTCCCATTATCCGCTCTGGGATGAATTCCCAGACTGACCATACAGTAACATTTCAATTGTTTAACTTAAAGACTGACTGTTATGTGTAAATACATCACATTGATTTTCATTTGTTGCAATGTCTCCTGTTTAAATAAAGATGTGGAACGATTACTCTTGGACAGATCATTTGAGTTGAGAAGTTAACTTGAATTAAGGACTTTAAGGGCGGCACTGTGGCGCGGTGCATAGCATTGCACCTCGCTGCAAGAAAGACTTGGGTTCGATTCACAGGGCCTCATACAGTCAAGTGAGGTGATCTGAAGATGCAAAATGGTCTATGAACCGATGAACCTTGTGTAACCAATAATTACCTGTTCTGTCATGAATGTAACAGAAGAGTGATGTTAAAGTCCTGAGAAATCAATCATTTTTGGATGAATGATCAGGCTTGAATTTCAGGAAGACATTGGTCTCTTGGTTTTTCCATGCATTTATGTGTCGTCATGTTTTTCAGGCCTCTCAGAAGTGGAGCCCAATGTGTTCTTGAGACCCTTCCTGGAGGTAGTTCGATCTGAAGACACAACCGGGCCGATCACAGGACTTGCCCTCACATCAGTCAACAAGTTCCTCTCTTTTGGCCTCATAGGTAAAATAATACTTTTAACTACTGTTTTCTTTTATTCGGCTTTCCGTGTCACTGGGATTATCACATCCAGATGCTATTCATGGCAAATAAAAGGTAATGTGAAATTCCTGTTTTAGCTCTGTCTTTAGGAGGATCGATTGCATGACCTTTGTGTATCGCTCTGGGTAGTTGTATGAAGAGTCTGTGTTCATCCTTAGCCTTTGGCTTTCAAAGCTCCAAGTCTGAGGGTAAACCAAGGAGAAGCTCGATTCACAGAAATCTGTAGTTTTAAGTGGGGGAAACTAATTTAGAGTTTCAGAAATCACGTTGTTTTAAACTGTAACAATTTTGTCGACTGAGGATTCCTCCACAGCAGCAGAAGAAAGAAAGGTTGACAGCGAGGCAGAAAAAGCTCAGATCAACAGAGGATAGCTTAGACAGTTGTGAACAATTTAGAATTAGAAATGGGGAGACTGAGGAAAGATTTGATGAGCTCTTGAAGTGGAGCAGCCGAAAGAAGAAACACAAGTAAATGAATAATAATAATAGTAATAAAATACTCTTAATAAGAACAGCACAGTAGTAGAATATACATGAATGTTGTTCAGTGTATAAATAATTGGCCTGAAGTTCCTGTATCCTTCCTGTGTGGAGTTTGCATGTTCTCCTTGTGTCTGCGATGGTTTACTTCGGTTTATTCCCACAGTCCAAAAACATGCAGCAGCTTCATTGGAGAGAACTTGTCCCCGACAATTTGAATGGAACCAAAAGTATAAAACACAACGTTAAAATCCAAATGAATAAATATTTATTATTGAACAACAAAAGGCAGAAATGATCCTGTAACAACATGCATGTGACCACCAGATAAATCCTGCGCTCTCGGAGGATTTGATTTTACGCCAAATCCAGAGCCCTAAATTGTATGCGTTTCTATAGCGACCAGCCCTGCCACTCCAAACCCTGGCTCTAGCTGCCATGGGAAGGATTTTCTTGCATGCCACACATGCACGCATAAGGACACTGAGCTCTCTAAAGTATCTGGTATCATAAGCTTAAGTTTCTCAGACCGTCCTGCCTGCTGTCATCACCTCGGCGAGAGATGTCTCTGTGAGTTGCTAATTTTATTTGTTCAAGATAATTTTAAAAACACAAGTTGCCACTCTATTTGAAAAAAATGAAAAAAAAAATATTCATTAATCATTTTTTTTACATGTTAAATACAATTTGAAAACTTCCCACCCTTAATATCTTCCTTCCAGTAAATAATATTAAAAATCAGAAAGACATCAATTTTATTTTCAAAGGGGACACTTTTAAAGAATATTTGCAGCCTCCATGGTTTAACCCCCCTGGGAGGGGTGGGCGTCACCTTTTAAATCTTAAATGTGAAGGGGGGTCAAGTAGCACATCATTTTAAAGCTCAAATTCTCTTTCCACTAATACCTTAATTTATTATATTTGATTAGCAGTTTCCAAGAAATCGAACTTTCTGGCACTGAGATTTATTGGCTTTAATATTAATACTGTTGTTGGTATTAATATTAGTATTTAGTATTAATACTAATAACCATAAATCACAGTGCAGGTAAGTTCTAATTACGTTTGTAACTGCTCGTATTAATACTCAAAACAATAAATCTCTTTCAGGTTTGAATTACTTCTGTAAATTTGGAAGGTGATTTTTCTGGTCAGAAGATTATAAATGAGGGATTTTGGAATGATTTGCTACTTGAACCACAAATGCTGCAAAGTTTCCCCCTTGAAAATAAAGATTTTTAATATTATTTACTGGAAGGGAGATTTTAAGGGTGGGAAGTTTTCAAATCGACACCCTGTGTAACCCCATTTCTTGCCCCACATCCTCCTCCGTATTTGTCATTTCTTGATAATAAAAGTCATGACACATTGAATGCTTAGATTGTCTCGTTATTCACTTCTAAAATCGTTTAAATATAAGATTAGGGAGCTTTTTATAGCATCTAGGATTTGTAACTTCTCAGGAGGGGTTACAGGATGGCGTCAAATGTGTGTATGTAGAAAGCTCACTGGGGTTTTAAACAGTTCTTTAATGTAGCATCTAAGTAGTTTTGTAACACCATGACTAATCATAATGCTTTTGGTAGTTGGTAAATGATTAAATGTTGGCAAGATGTATGAAAAATGTTGGAGCGAAGGTAATACCCTGTTTTTAATCCCAGGTGAGCCGTGTGAGACAGCGGCGCACATTAATGCCCCAGTACCAGTGTGTGATTAAATGACCTTTTGCTGTGTGAGCGATTGTGTGCTGATTGACAGGTTATGCTCATTCAGGCTTCACTAATCTGCCACGGAGTTTGACATTCTCGTTATTCCATATTAGCATTCCACAGATGTAACACACACCACACTCCAGCTCATTGTTTTATAGCTCCAGACTTCCAGCTCGGCTCAGTTTCATCTACTGGCACATTCAGTCACCTAGCATTTGTACAGGATGAATCGTAGATTAGACTAATTCAGCTCTTCTGTGTGGTAAACTGCTCGCTGATGCATGTTATCCCTTTAAACGACAGTATTTAAGAGGTTTCAAGTCATCTTAGGGACCCAGCAGCCACTGCATAATGAGCACTGCCATCTATTGACCAAAGTTTGAAATCAACCCATTGCAATTTTTGATTGAAAATCAAATGGCTGATTTTTTTAAAAGTATATTTATAGTTAGGACCTACTTAAAGTCTGGGCTTGGTGAACTGAAGCAGAAATGGAGCCGTGCTTGGAATCTATTGTAAAAGCTCTCTGTGTGGCATCCGACTGTCCGACTGTCACACACACATCGTGATGATCATTCTTATACAGTTTTAGTTTTATTACATTCACACATCCACACCGCATGCACCAATCATGGTTTTATTTACTTACTCATTTATTTATTTGAAAACAGCGATTGTTTTTTTTTCTTCTTTAAAATAGATTTATTTTAATTTGTTGGCAAAAATTGAAATGAACCCATTGCAATTTTTAATTGTAAATCAAATGGCTGAGAGATTTTTTTTACAGTCATTTTGAAATTTTTGATTTTCATCCAGTAATTACATTACATATTTAGCATTTAGCAGACACCTTTATTTAAATCAACTTACATTAATTACATTAAGTACATACAGTCTGAGCAATTGAGTGTTAAGGGGCCCAACAGCAGCAACCAGCAGTGGTGAGGTTTGAACCGGCGTCCTTCGGATTACTAGTCCTGTAGGCTACGGCTGTCTTTTGTCCATGAAAGTTTCCACATGTCATTTTCTTAAAGTTTAAAAGTCTCGTGGACACTTTTAGCCCTGTCGAGTG
>JAYDZG010000039.1:22761557-22773869 GCA_034509265.1 Microcambeva bendego
ATACCCCCAAACAAGCCAGACCGGCCAAAATCTAGCCGGCCACCTAAGCATGTCATAAGATGGTTTGTTCAGAGGGAATAGGGATGAAATTGGAGCAAACCACAGCCCCAGTGAAGGGGCCCGACGAGTAATGCACTCATTTTATTTTATTTTTTAACGGAAATGGATTTCTTTATTCTGTATTTTTTTTTTTTTGGTAATGGATACTTTTTACAGTGCATCATATTCATCTTCAAAATGATCGTTATTGTTTTAACATTAATATAATATTGTTCCTATTTTTCCTAGTTTTACTATTTATGGGAATGTGTTTGACTGAAATTCAGGTTTATAGAATAAAACAACACTGCTCATTTTTCTCTTATTTTTTCCCACGACTGTGCTGCATTGTGATTGATAATGTAATTACTGAGACAGGTTAGCACACAACCCTAAGTAGTTGCCTAACCACCGTTGTTTTAGGGGTTTTGTTTGCTGCTGTGAACTCACTTCATCGACTCCGTGAGCTTCGAGCCTGACCGTCTTTGATGTTTCAGGTCTTGAGAACTTTGCTGCTGACTCCAGTGGGAGCCCATCTGACGAACGAATCGGTGTGTGAGATCATGCAGTCATGCTTCCGCATCTGCTTCGAGATGAGACTTAGCGGTAAGCCAGAGAACTAGAGTACAATCCTGTTAAAACATTCTAACTAAATTATAAAGTTCACCACAAAAATCCACAACAATCTACTGTGATTAGAATCTTTACCGGTATCGCATTGACCTTTTCTGTTGGCACAGTTGACGCTTTAACTGCTAACCCAGTTCAGTTCTCAGCTCCCTTCCCCCAGTCCCTGAGCAGGGCACTAATAAAGCCCGAGAATAATCCTGACCAAACAGTGCAGGACTCTCGGGCCCTGAGCTGCTGCTGCTGCTGCTGCTCCCTGTTTTCTAAGCTAATCTCAAACTCACTCCATCCATGCTTTCTCTGCCCTTCACAGAGCTGCTGAGAAAATCAGCTGAACACACGCTGGTGGACATGGTGCAGCTGCTCTTCTCCAGGTAACCAGAGCAAGGAGAACGTAGAAGAAAGACGGCTAGCAAAAGGGGGAGGGGGGGGGGGGATTAAGGACCCAGTTGTCTGCTGGCTGCGAACATAATCAAACGGAACCTGAGACCAAACACAGCAGGAACTTGCTTTGTGTCTTTAATGGTTTCTTATTTCACTTTTAGATGCTTTCTAGACTTCTTCACTTCTGTAGCAGGCAAGATTCGGTTCCTGATAAAACACAGCACATCTGTGGGGTTTCATTTCACAAATTAGACTAGTATACGATTTGGATTGATCCTCGTTATGCTAGCGTACAGTTCATAATATTCAGTGACATATGTAGTGTAAATTATAGTGTAAATTGACAGTTACTATATTTTATTAAATTACAGCTGTGGTTAAAAAACCACGAGTGACCACTTGAAAAGAATTGATTTATTTTTAGTTTAAATGGAACAGGTACGGGTTTGACCATAATGAGCGGTTGTTTTATTCTTTTTTTTTTTATAGTTTATATAATCTAGAGGAGTTTACCATATCTGGATGATTACAGCCCCTTGGTTTGCATTGGTATTAATGATGTTTGCATGGCAGAGCATAAGTAATGCATAAACAAAAGCAATCATCATAACTGCTCAAGTCATTAATCCTAGCCATGCCACACAGATACATTCTTCTAACTGAATTCTTAAAACATTAACCTCCAATTGCCTAAAAGAACAGTTGGAAGTCACAGATTATAAGTAAATGCTTTATATAATAAAAAAAAAAAACTACACGGCTAATTTCTCCTTTACATCGTATGTGTTAATAACGGCACTCTGGCTGAGTGGGTAGCACTGTCGCCTCAAAGCAGGAAGGTCCTGGGTTCGAGTTTCATGTGGTGTGGTCCACTTTGCATGTTCTCCCCTTGCCTGCAGGGGTTTTCTTTTGGTGCTCCGGTTTCCTCCCACAAGCCATGAATTGCTTTGACCTCTTGGATTCGGCTCCAATTGAAAGTCTTTAAGGATAAAATCTAGACGTTATTAATGTAAATGTGAAAGGGACCTCGCGACCATACATACGCTTCCTTCAATAAGTAAATAAACGGAGTGATTTATTAAGGTTCCACTGCTGAAACCTTCCCCGCTACTCCAGTCTAACTTCAACAAACGTGGATTCCAGGGGCGTTTTAGATCGTCACAGCATGTAGGAAGGTTAATCATTGGTGTAGATTTGACGCTTCATCTACAACACTATTACACTGCAATAAACGTCAATCAAACCACTCGCAGTTCGTCTCAGCCCTGCCGCGCAGGTCATAGTGCGCTGCCTCTTTAATGCAATAACAGGATTATGGAATGGCATTTATCAGAGCGGCGTATCTGTGGAGACAGCCCTTGTATTAGACTTCAAGTCACATCCCACTCAGACAAGAGATTGAGCCTACAAAACAACCTGGTCTACCATCTGCATATAGATGAGGACTGTACACACACACACACACACACACATACGTCAAGCTTTCACTGAAATACGTTTCATCCATGGTTAGAAAATACATTACAGTGATTTATTTATTATTTCTTTTTCATATACATTCCCACTAGCCTTTGCCCTGTCTTAAGTATTGTTCGTTAGTGTGCATGCGAGTTGGAGAAACAAGGTAATAAGCAGTGGGTACGGGGTGTGCGCATGCGCCTGCATGTGTCACAGAGCCGGATTGAATAATGAACAGCAGATCTTATTGAGTGCTCTGGAGGAGGCTTAAGCAACCTGCTGAAAGCATTAAGGATGTTAATCTGTTGGACTCACAGATCATCCAATAATCACGCCTGCAAGACAACACTCTATTAACGTCGAGCAGAGTTAACATCAGGTCCTGCCTGTCCCACTGGGTGAGTGATGGCTTATTTAAGGCAAAGCTGCAGTGTCCACACAACGCATCATGAGAACATCATCTCATCTAATTTGGCTAATGAACCGGCAGCGCGGGTCAGAAGAGTCGTGACTTGTGAACAAAGATGGCAGCCCTTCTGACATATTGCCTCTCAAGTGACCTTTGAGGCCTCTGAATGTCCAGGACTTTTAATCTGCTCCAGCTGGATGAATCTCACATTATTCCAGCTCTGGCTTTAAGCCTTTAGAAAGAGTGTCTCAGAATTTGGTATGTTAGAATCCTGAGCACTCTGGAAAATCAGCTAATCCGTCTGGAATAATGTCTAGTGTATAGGTGATTTTCTCAAACTGGGAATATTGTGATGTGCTCAGGATTATTCTTTTTCTAAAGGCTATCATGAAATCGGTCACTGTATGTATAAATATTTGAGTTTCTTAATCGGGCAATCCAAAAACATGCAAGTGAAGTGAATTAAAGACACAGAATTGTCCCTGTTTGATGTAATTTTTTACAGAGTACCAGAATGCCATCCTCTATTCAGTAATCACATGTTCATTTATCTGTAGGCATACAACACGGATTTACTTTGGTTCTGATGTTGTCATTTCATTTGCATTTACATTTTTAGAATTTAGCAGATTTTTTTTTTATCCAAAGCGACTTACAGTACGGTTACAGTATACCGTCGGAGCAGTAAGGGTTGAGGGCCCCGCTCAAGGGCCCAACAGCAGCAACCAGCATTGGTGAGGTTTAAACCGATGACTTTTGGATTACCAGTCCTGACCTCATAGGAAAGATGAAATGAGGGTGATGCCTGGGAGTGTGTGACATGGTTTGTGAAAGTAGGAGATAGGTGCAATCAAAACTAGAATAACAGTTAGTATAGAATAATACAACACTGCTCATTTTGGTCAAGCACATACCTATACATTGTAAAACTAGAAAAACTGATCACTGATCTCTTAGCTCAAATATCTCTCTCTCTTTCTGTCTCTCTCTCTCTCTCACACACTTTCTGTCTTTCTGTCTGTCTCTCTCTCTCTCTCTCTGTCTCTCTCACACACTCTTTCTGTCTGTCTCTCTCTCTCTCACACACACACTCACTCTCTCACTCTCTCTCTCTCACACACACTCTTGTCTCTCTCTCTCTTATACACACACACACACACACACACACACACACTCACTCACTCACTCTTGTTACATGTTTATAAATGATTACAAAGAAATTTGTATTAAATTTGTTAATGTACGTAATTCTTTTTTAAAATTGTCCATGGATTCTAGTACTCTTTTATGATTTTTTTGCGTAATCATTTAATGCTTTTAACTATTTAGTTAAACCTTTTCTAAATGTTACTGTTTTGCCCTTAGATGTGACCTAAAGATTTTGACCTCCAGCCAGAAAATCGAAAAAACCTCCTCTATTTATCCTCTATTTTAGCCTGTTTCCACCTCATTAGCTTTGTTGTTTACATGGTGTCTTTTTTAGTTTTCATTTATTTGAACTTACTTACATACTTAGTAGCCTGGCGTTCCAGAAACAGTCTGAACAAAGGCTGTTCAAGTTCATCAGATTGTCCAGCGGATAAATTATTGATTTGAATTGTTGTAAATGAAATGTGTGTCCATAAAGTATCCTTATAATATATATTTTTCAGTAGTCATTGTCTCATTCTCTTGAGTACTAGTATTTTCACTGTGTTCAGCATTATTTAAGTCATTTCAGCACAACCTAATATTACCCTTGTGTTTTTCTTGCAGATTACCCCAGTTCAAAGAGGAAGCTAAGAGTTTTGTAGGCACCAACATGAAGAAGGTAAATATCTGTGCAACCCCACCCCCCTCCCATCCATTTTTATTTCGGTCTTGTGGAAATCTGTCATAGTTTTAGTAGTGTGGTTTCAGTAGTGCTTTTGCATCTCTTCATCCCATTTAATATAGCATATTGCTCCTTTTATTCAACACCTTACTGTGATGGTCCTTCTCTACAGATTCCAGAATGTATCCTGGACACACAGGAGCTTATTTATGCAGATCGCCATAGAAACACCAATCAGAAAGGCTTAGAGAGGGTATTTTTTTAATTGTATAATTAAAGTGTTCTGATTAAACCACGGCTAGTGCATTTAAACATGTGGATGTGTAAAAATCTACACCCTCCTGTTAATTTGCCAGAGATTTTGTTGTGTAAAACATGGAACCACGGTACATCATTTTAGATTTATCCGCTTGTAGATGACTATCCTTGCTGTGTTGTTTTTGTATCATCCTGACTAATACTTTACAACAATAAGACCACCTTTGCGGACTATTACATTTTTTTATCAGGAAAATCCTACTAGAAGCTTAACGTTAGGTTTTCCCTCTTTAAACTATTTCAGTTTTTTTTCATATTTAATTATACTGATTGTGAGTCACACTAAAAGTAGAAATATATTTGAAAAGATTTATATTACTCCATTATTGCATCACAAAAACCTGCCACTTTAACAGGGGTCTGTATACTTTTTAAATCCACTAAAGGCTAAGAAGCATGGCTTAAAGCAGAGACTGCCTGTGGGTGTTTTTGAAAGGTGTTAAACAACAAATGCCACAGGAATTTTTTTTTGCACTAATTCTATAGTGCTAATAGATAATCAGGTTTGGTTCATTTGTTTTCCTGGTGCAGTTAAACAAATATAACAAATATTGGCTGTATTTTTGGGTAGTGTTCATTTTTATTATTGGACCGTTTTTGGACTCTTACTCTACCCTGAGTTCTTCCTTAAGTGTTCTTTTCCCCTTGATTATTATTCAGTCATTTTGCAGAACTTTGCTGAACCACAACTCTGCACTGGGTTGACCAAAAACTCAATCAAAAAATCGTCTGACTGACAATATAGTCGTTACATATTATTCATATAATATCTACATAATACTGTAATACCATTCTGTTTAAGTATTAAATAGGAATAACAACATATTGTAAGTTAAGTCCTGATAATGCCATACACGTGTGTGTCCAGCTGTCAAAAATATTGCTAGCTCTGATCTCTGGATAAAAAAAAGGAATGGCATCTCCACATCAGTCAAAGCAATACTGGTGGCTGAGATCTTAATACTGAACATGGATAGAGAGAAACTACAGATGTATTTCATTTCCACATGGTTTTCGTGTTATGACCTATTGAAATAATATGCTGTACATGTTCTTATTTACACCGAGAAGAAAATAGATGTTCAGTTTCTTTTATTATTACTTAATAACTTTCAGTTAATACCTTTACTTTAATAATCATAACATATTTGAACAAAACCTTTCAATGAATGAATATACACAGGTGAGCCAAAACAAGTGTTGGGCTGATGGTGGTTACTAGAAGTACACAAATTGGAAGCACTGGATTTGGGCAGCGCAAAGCCTACCTCATTTTTTAGCCAGGTGACTGGGTACAAGTATGTCTGAAACAGCTCAGTGGTGCTCACAGACAGTAGCTGTCTGAAAATGGACTAACCATAAACTGATTACCGGTTGTTGTGTGGTCAGTAAACATTGATGCCATGAAGGCTAAGGTTTACTTCTCTCTAGAAGTTGGGCTAGATCATGCCAGGGCCAGTCGTAGCTTAGTGGTTAAGGTACAGGACTAGTAATCCAAAGGACGCTGGTTCAAACCTTTCCACTGCTAGGCTGCTGCTGTTGGGCCCTTGAGCAAGGCAATTAACCCTCATTGCTCAGACTTGATACTGCTAAATGCTGAAAATGTAAATTTTCTGTTATATTATGAAATTAAGTTTGCTTTGACACCCTGTCGAAAGCCTTACGACTGTAAACAATTCAAGCAGTTAAGGGCCTTGCTCAGCCAACGTTGGCAACTTGGTGAATTCTAGTAGTCTAGTTCCTTAACCACTGAGCTACCACTGACCAATATTATAATGCTTCTGCTTACATGCTCAACTGTAGGTTTGGTGCTCTTAAGATACTCTGTTCAGCAGAATCGTCTAAAATTTGCACACAAGCCTGTACACACACAATGTACTTCAGTCAGATCTTTGTTAACGTCTTTGCATCTCTGGGTTTTATAGCATGGACTGTAACCTTTAACTGGAAACAGAACTGATTGCTTCGGAGTTCGCCGCTTACTGTTTTTTTTGTGGAACTGTTAATATAGTGTGTGAATATTTTCCCCTATTCATTTCTTAAACTAATATTTGTTTATGCTTAAATACAAACTTTTCATGTTCATAATAAACGCCATTGTGTGTAAATATGAACTGTGTAAATATATGCACTGCAGTACATGTACACACCCCCTAAACCAGCACTGTACAAGTTCCTGCCCTGTGTCATTTGTCCTAGCCTGCACATCCTTTCCATGTGTGTAAAAGCAGTTTGTCATGTTTCAGTCTTAGTTAAAAGGCTTCTTTGAATTAGTCTGTCGTAGAAACGTCTGTGTATGAATGCATTTCTTCATGGAATTTGCATGTGTGCATTGACCAATTGTGTATGAAGAATGCCACCACATATTTCTGTTCATTAGGGTGTGTGTTAGTACAATGCATGGTGTAGTGCACTTGTCAGTTATTCATCTGTACTTTGCGTGCTTGTTCTGCACTAATCCTGGGGTCTGCCCCCTTCTCTCCCGAGGCTTACAATATCTTATGGAAAAACAAACGAGTCCAGGTAAGAAAAGAAAGCATCGTGAGTAAATGTTTCTCCAAGATTCTAGTTCACTCCCTTGAGCCCTTGTTTAACATGTTCTTTCCCTACTGAGTATGAGTTTTTGAAATGTAATAATTACTGTAAAATATGGAGTAAATATTAAAGGTTAAAGAGAACGTCCAACAAACGATGTTTAAAGCATAAGGTTCCAAAATGTTTCTTGCTTTATTCATTCATTCATTTATTTATTTTGTTAATTTTTTTTTCATGCATTTCATTCCATTTATTTTCTTGGCCCAATCTTGGAACATCTAAAAGATGAACATGGATAACCATGAAGGCTATGGTTTACCTATTGAATAGAGTGCATCAGGTCAGATGAGCTGATTGATGAGGTGACTCCTTCACATGTCTTGTAGAGAAGTTGGGCTAGATCATGTGATTATCATTCTCTGTTACATTATGAAATTAAGTTTGCTTTGACGCCCTGTCGAAGGCCCTTCCTCAGCCAACATTGGCAACTTGGTTTCATCTATTTTCTTGGCCCAATATTGGAGCATCTTGGAAAAACTGGGTGCTATAAAGTTTCACTAGGTGAAAATAATTGAATGTGCGAGGGTATGATTGATTGGATTCTTTTTCATAGTGTGTTCTGTAATAGTGTTTTGTACTCAGTAGTTACTTTAGCACTTATTGTGACCCTGTCAATGATATAGTGCGTAGGGATGCTGAAGTACTTAATGGTATCTTAGATCAATTGGTTAATTGCTTTCTTATCATGTTACATTTCAGGAGGCACCATTCACAAATACACGTGACTCGTTTTCATATGTTTGTGTTGTCTTGTTTGTAGCTCTGTTGTTTGTGTGATGTACTCAGGGGATTTGATTTGTTTTCTAGTTGAAGATGCGAGCTGGTGGAACAAGCGAATCAACCAAATGGAAGAAACAGAAGCGTTCTCCCCGGCCGTCTCGTCACATCGTGCGAAGTCCTTCAGGACAGATGGACCAGGCCCAGCTCGGCATGCTCAGCAACAATCTTTCTGGTAAATACCCAGCTCAGATTAGATGCAAGAGGGGTAGAATTGTTCTTATCGTAATTATTTTTAATTTTGAATACATATACAGCCGTGTAAAGAACTAATAGACCACTTAGAATAATTAGTTCATTTTGATTTAACGGTTTGACCAAAATAAGAAGTGTTTTTTTTAGAATAGAATAAAACACTGCTCAATGCAGTTTTGACATGGTCTCTTTTTCCCACGGCTGCATACATACAGTCCCCTCCAAAAGTATTAATATTATTTTAGCCTTAGACTAGAAATATTTGGGTTTGACAATAAAACATCAATATTTCAGGTTTTATTTCCAGGTATTTAAATCTGGATTTTGTACAGAAGAGAGCATCTTTTGTCTAAATTTATTTTTACTTGTGAGCAAAACTATCAGAACAGAGAAGAACAATACATTCGATTTAAGGAAAGAAAATCACTGTGTGTACCTGTAGGCAGTGTGTCCTTCATTGAAGAACAGGGTGATGGCTTTGCAGTGTCGGACAGTACAGCCTCGCCCATCTCCAGCCCAAGTGCTGACAGTGGACTCTCCAACTGTTCAAAAACCACCTCCAAAGAAGACCTCACAGACCTGGACAGCTGTTCAACAGCCACCACACCCAGCACATTGACCTCCATGGAACCCAACCTGGTGGATTCACAGGTATAGAGAAAACCCGTCCTTATTTGGACAGCATGATAAATACAGTATTTCATCAGAAGAACATGCACCACAATCACAGCACCAAAAATGTCCTACAGGTTTTCTTCCATGCACCAAAACAAATGCTGGTATGTGAGAGGGAGCAAGCGGTGTATGGGTGGGTTCTGGACATACAACAAGACTGCTTAAACTAAAGCGGTTGCTGAACATTTAGTTATAAATGTATGAAGAAAAAATATCCACACCAAGTGACAAAGTCTTTGCTGTTGTCACAGTTCATTTAGTGTATACTCTGACCAGGCATAACATCATGACCACTGACAGGGGAATAATGTGTTAATCTATTCATCCTGGCACCCATTAGCATGGGATTTATTAGGCAGCAAGTGAACATTTTATCCTTAAAGTTGATGTCTGCATCTCTAAAATCTCAACTCTTGTGGGGTGTTTTCTTCTGTAGTGGACAACAAAGGTTTTATGTGAATTATTTAAAAATATATAAGGTAATCTACTGGAATGTATAATATTTTGATGCAATGTATGTGGGTACTGGTCTGTGTTTCCTTAGCCACTTCCTGTCACTGTATGTTGTGGAAATGACCAGTTTATTATTTATTATTTCCAGGGTGAAGGTAGACAGGTGGAACGTACACAGTCTGCCTCGGTCGAATCAATTCCTGAGGTGCTCGAGGACAGAGAGCTGCTGATGGATCCATCCGACTCCACATCCGTCCATGACATGGACTATGTGAACCCCAGAGGAGTGCGTTTTACACAGTCCACTCAGAAAGACGGTATACTGTCTCTTAATTCTTTTTTCCCTTCTTCTATAGATTTCTACTCTGTTTGGTAATGAGATTTCTGTGAAAGTGCTTATAGAATTTGATTTCTTCAGGTGCCGCTCTGATCCCTTATGGACTCCCATGTCTTAGAGAGCTCTTTCGCTTTCTGATTTCTCTCACCAACCCTCACGATCGCCACAACACAGATGTGATGAAGCACATGGGTCTGCAGCTGCTTAACGTCGCTCTCGAGGCCACACACATCGCTCCCTACCAGTCACTCCTGGTCCTCGTCAAAGACGAGCTCTGTAGACATCTCATTCAGGTTGTTTTTGTTTCCCTGATGGTTTTTGTTTGTTCATTTTGGAATTTGCTCAGCTCTAAAACAATGTTGCTGTTTTGCAGTTATTAAATGAAGAACGAATTAATTTGTATGCTGCTTCCATCCGAGTCTGCTTTCTGCTCTTTGAAAGCATGCGTGGACATCTCAAATTTCAGCTTGAAGTATGTAAATGCATTTCTACAAATGATGTTTGTAAACATGCTGAAAAAGTCGCTCGTCATGTTCAAATTGAAATATCGTATTATATATATATATTTGTCCTCCGCATTTTAACCCGATCCGTGCAGTGAAACACACACACACACTACTGAACGCTAGGGGGCAGTGAGCACACATGCCCGGAGTGCTGGACACCCCTAGCCTCGGCACCCGGGGAGCAGTTAAAGATTAGGTCCCTAATGTGTTTTCGCAATTCAGAAAAACTTATATTTTTATTTACCTGCTAAGATGTTTAGGCCAGTCTCAAATCTACAGGTTGTCATAGCATGCGTCTCAAAATTGGCATCATTCATAATCAAGACCTAACAAGTGTATTTCAGAATTTACAGAATAGTTTGGCGGTAAAGCGTTCTGATATATTTGAGAATCTGGTTCCGTTTTGAGCTGATTGGTGCTGTTTGTCTTGTAGATGTATCTAAAGAAGTTAATGGATATCATTACCTCAGAGAACCCTAAGATGCCTTATGAGATGAAGGAAATGGCTCTTGATGCAGTCGTGCAGCTCTGGAGAATCCCTAGCTTTGTCAGTGAGCTCTACATCAACTACGACTGTGACTTTTACTGTTCCAACCTCTTTGAGGAACTTACCAAGCTGCTGTCCAAGGTGATTCCTCACAGCATGCCTGTCCACACATAAGCATCACCAGTTAACAATTCCTTTATTAATGTAACCTGAATTTAAACTGTTGTTTCAGAATGCATTTCCAGTATCCGGTCAGCTCTACACAACTCATCTTCTGTCACTTGAAGCTCTGTTGACTGTTATTGACAGTACAGAGGCTCACTGTCAGGCCAAAGTGGTGAACAGTGGTGCAGAGCAGGAGCAATCAGAAACGATAACAGCTGAAGCGGAGCTCTCCGTCAACACCACTATAGATGCAGGTTTGACAGGTGTGAATACAAACATGGGGTTGGCTTCTGGCGGATTGTGTAGATTAAAAACTTACTTGTTCACCATGGCTACATTTCTTTTACTTGCTTTTCTTTTGTTTGTTACTTGCAGAAGCTGGAAAGACCGTCCCTGCTTCAAATAAACAGACAGCGGTGGATTCTGGGATGCCATCAGTATGTCCTCCAACCAGTGGATGTCTAATGGCAGAGAAAATGAAACTGGGAAGACAAGACCAAGAGGAGACAGACTCTGGTAAAGTACTTATGATGATCTAATGATATAATAAAGCACTCTTAGTAATAGTTGGATCTGTCGTTGTGTCATTTGTTTAGCGTTTATGCAGTATTACAGTAATTTCAGCTTAATTCCTAAATATTTCAGCTGAAAAGAAGAGTCCTACAAAGCCTCAGCGGTTTTCTAGCTATCTTCCAGACTCTCAGGAACTTATGGCCATTAAGAACAAGAAAAAGGTAACTTTTTATCCTCTTAACATTTCACTTGGTCGGACAAATAGCACGTGCACAGATATTTCAACATTGTGTGCTGATTATTTAATGCAGGGTTGGGTGATTATTTCAAAAATATGATGCAAATTATACTGCTGTGTCACTAACAAAATGCTGTTTAATAATAATTAATGATTATTAAATGTAATAAAAGGATATTAAAAGTTTAAGGGTTTTCTAAAGAAATGATAACATCGCTCATTTCAATGGCAGGAATGGAATTTTAATATTTTATTTGTTTTAATAAATGTTTAATATTGCTAAAACACTAAAGCAAACACAAGTGTTCATTCTTTATAACATT
>JAYDZG010000039.1:22837660-22852266 GCA_034509265.1 Microcambeva bendego
TCAACAGGGGGCGGGATTCGTGTTGCCTGAATACGGGTAGGAAGCGAAATAACCCAGGAGCCGAGTAGTGAAGTGCGCAGTGTGGTTGAAGCAGGAGTGTTGATGGTAAAGATGGCGGATGGGGATAGTGGGAGTGAGCGCGGTGGAAGCGGAGGTGGCAGCGGGTTTCAACATTATAGGGATCAGGAAGAGACCCAGGAGCTGGCCTCCAAACGCCTGGACATTCAGAACAAGCGTTTCTACTTGGACGTGAAGCAGAATTCGAAGGGCAGGTTTGTAAAGATCGCAGAGGTCGGGGCTGGCGGCTCCAAAAGCAGGCTCACCCTGTCCATGTCGGTGGCGGCGGAATTCCGCGACTACTTGGGCGATTTCATCGAGCATTATGCTCAACTGGGGCCCAGCACCGCGGAGCAGATCGCGCAGTCCTCCGGCGGCGAGGACGGCGGGCCTCGGCGGGCCTTAAAGAGCGAATTCCTGGTGCGGGAGAACCGCAAATACTACCTCGATCTTAAGGAGAATCAGCGCGGAAGGTTTCTGAGGATCCGGCAGACCGTTAATCGCGGGGCCGGCTTCGGGCTCGGAGGGGGAGGGGCCCAGGGCTCAGCAGGCATGCAGTCCGGACAGACCATCGCCCTCCCCGCGCAGGGACTCATCGAGTTCCGAGATGCTTTAGCCAAGCTTATCGACGACTACGGTGGCGAGGATGAAGACTTAGCCGGGTCTGGATGCCTCGCAGGGGGTTATGGTGAGCTCCCCGAAGGCACTTCCATCACGGTGGACTCTAAACGCTTCTTTTTCGACGTCGGCTCCAACAAATACGGCGTGTTCATGCGGGTCAGCGAGGTGAAGCCCAGCTACCGAAACTCCATCACCGTGCCCTTTAAAGCCTGGAGCAAGTTCGGATCGGCTTTTTGCCGCTACGCCGACGAGATGAAGGAGATCCAAGAGAGGCAGCGGGATAAGATGTACGAGAGGAGACCAGAACCTGAGGAGTCTGAAGGAGACGACGTGGACGACGATTGATCAGAGCGGATAACCAAGAGGGCCAGAGTAGCAAAATTACATTTGTTAAAGCTGTAGTATGTAACTTTTTGCATCTAGGTGTGTGGCGCCCTCTGTTGTAGTGATGTGCAATTGCAAGCAGTTTGTTACTGAATTTTACACATGAATATGATCTTTTCGAAGTAATGCCTAGGGGAATTTTCACTCATGCATGTTTTTTCCAGACCCGCTCTGCTCGGACCTGGACTTTGGGACGTATAGGTATGTGTGAATGCAAGCCCCACCAGAGATGTTCTCAGCATGGCCAATAGTGATCTGTTCTTGCTGCTGGGCATGAGGCGATGTAGTGGGTTGAAGAGGAAACAATAATGATAGAAGAGATGCTGCATTCCACGTATATTACAGAGTGTTTTTGACAGATACATTATAAAAAGATGTTTAACTCTTTTATTTCGTTTTTGTATAACTGTCTCAGTAAGACGGAACAGCAGATGGATTAGTGTAATGCAATAACGACCGATTTGGAAATAAGATTTACACACAGTACGTACTCCAGGTGTAAAATGCCCTTAGGTTCTACGCAGGCTGAAAAGATTAGGTTGATAATGACCGGTAAATAATTTTTGAATAAGAAAAATTACATACTGCAGCTTTACCACTCATCTTCAAAACTAGCTTCAATTTGGGCAGCAATAGTGCTTTCAGAAAGGTCCAGGAAATTTCTTTACATGGAGCCATTTCTACTTGAAGGTACAGTCAGTGATTTTGGTCAGGAAGCTTTTCTGTTAAATAATAAGTCATAAAATGTATCTGTGGTGCCCCGAGCTTATTAACCATGTGAAAAGGATGTGACAGGGCAGGTATTATTTAACCAGTCAGCACTCTGTGGATGTATGGCTTTTAGAAAGGGGATGAATTTTTGGTTTTATTTGAGAACTCAAATCACTGACTGCCTTCATAGAACCATCTGAATCACTTGAATAATTTTTCCTTGTGAGTTCTTTGAAGCTTTCTAGAATGAACCAGTTATTATTTTCTTCACAGGTAGAATCTGAAAAACTTGGACCCTTTTGGGTGGCACTTTTCTTAGATTGAACAGATTAACTTGAACTATGTGTGCTATCCAACAGTTTTGTCTAAATATATTGTACACTTTAATTTTTACTACCTCTTAACACTTATTTATGTGTACATTTTATTGGAATTAATTACAATAACATTTGAGTACTATATTATTAATTTCTCAAATTCATTAGTCTGTGTTATCAGTAGGGATGCACCAGTTCCATTTTCTCTTTTTAATGATATCAGTTTCCATGAAAAGAGATGCACCTGAACCTGTAATGAGACTAAATAAGATTGGTGCATCCTTATTAAAGCTTCAAGAACGAACAAAAATGTTTTATTTGTCTACCCTGGTTCTTTATAGGTGTGATGTGTGATAAACTAAGAAAGGCAAATATGGATTAAATAAAACGTCTATGTCTATCTTTAATGCTAAAACTATGAAAAGTAAAGTTGTGTGACTAAGAAACACTGATGTGAGCAAAAGCAATTTTAAAGTCAAATAATTTTTTCAAGCTTCCTAGCTGCAGGTTCAGCTAACGGTCCAAAGCATTCTTTGATTTGTTCATGTGGGACAATGTAAACTGCATTTATTTCTACTGGCAATCAATTTCTAAACAGTAAAACATCACTATAGAATATAATCTGAGAAGTTGTTTAGTAGTACTTTAATTATTTCTTCTCTGATCATTTAAACAGTAATCTCAGCATCATCCGCTGTATTTGTACCTCTGGTAGTTTTTGAGATCAGCTCAGGGGTCATTCAGAGGTCTGTAACCTAGCATGTGAGACCTGTCGCAGTTCATGGGAATAAAATGATCATAGAAATTCCTCACATCTGTGTCACTGTCCAGTGGAATGGAAAAGTGATAGAAAGTCATCAAGATGTTTTCTACGACGTTACCAAAATAACTGAACATCGTTGGTGATGCTCTTGAAAGTCGGTAGATGGGCTCTACCTTAAATATTTTCTCAGTGGGATCAAACTAAGGAATGCTTTAGGCTGCTAGTTGAAAAAAATGCTGATCCAGGTTTAGGTTTTTGGTGCAGTGGTATGGAAGAAAACAAAGTCCCTCACCCGAATAAACTCCCATTACCTGTTCGTAAGTGATTGTACAGTATTATTCATTTACAGGATACTTGGTGTTTTGCTACATTGGACAGAAAACCAGCAATGTTTTACTGATCTGCGATTAAATATTGAGTTTATTCTGAATGCTTGTTCAATAGACTATTTCAGCTCTGGTTCAAACTGAAGTTCAAGCAGCAGCTTGGACATTTTGCAGTATGTGAGCCGTTCGTAAAAAAAAGGTGCTATGGAATTTCTCACCACCTTCCTTAAGTATGCTCTTTTTGGAATGAAATATCTCTTTAAAAAAGAACATACAACAGTATACAAAGCAATGAATGTACATACCAGATGGTTTTGGGGAAAGCACACACAAACCAGTTGATTCAAAATGATACTGATGCCTCTGTTTTACTACAGATGTAAGCATGGATACTGAAATGGACCAGCGCTTTGGATACTCATACTCAGATTAGCATTGTTGGAATTTTCTTAAGGTTTAATTAAAATATTTTGAATTAAATATACCAAGCATTAACTGGACAAAACTGAGATTTAACGTAAATACTTATTTTTCAACATAATATACAGTTATATATATATATAGAAATATATTTATATAGAAATATAGAATCGATTATTAAAACTTGTTAAACATGCTTATTTAAGCAATTTTCGGATGCAACTGTCCAAAGGATATTTTTTTTCTTCTTAATTTCTAAGTTCATCATGGATATAAGGCCATATTATAAAAACATTACAAATTAATTGTAAATCCTTTATCATTTGTTTGGTTTGTATCCTTAATGTGATACTGATTCCTTTCCAGTCCAAGATTAAATGAATGCTTTTTTTTCATTTGCAGAATTTGATTAGTGTTTTTATCAGTCCGCAAACCTGAAAAGTCGACTTCTGTTCCACAAGCATTTCAGTTTACAAGCACGTGTTTATTTTCCTGGTTTTGATTAATGGAGCGAAATGTTTCGTAGTTTATAAACTGTGATGTGTAGCGCCTGACGTGTGAACCCTGTCTTGGTTTTTTTCCCTTCATTATTCTTAGAAACCCTTAAAACAACAGTACTTGTCATTTACAAATGAGTTTTGCAATGCAATAGTGCTTTTCTGCTAATTCAACAAATTGTTAAAAACTTTGACTTCTGTTTAAGTCTTTTCTGTACCGTGACCACGGCAGCTGTCGAGATCGTTCTGCTGTATTTCTTTCCACAAACTTCCTTTTCAATGTTAAATAAAACTGAGAAGATGACTTAAGATTTTGTCTTTGTGCTTTATATTAAAGGAAAACATTTATAGTGAAACATATAGTGAAACCTGTGCATTGCAGTCTTGGGATATGGATTCTTGTACCTGCCTTTCTCAACAGTCCTGGTGTTCATGTTGTTATGAACATGAGGAACAGCCCGAAAGTGAGAATTTTCAAGCTTGGTCAAGTAGCACCTCTTGGAATATAATGAATATCCAGTTAATTGGTGCCACTATAAAAGTATTAGTGTTATTCTAACCTACAGTAACCTATGATTATGAGAAAACCAAGGATCTTGAAATGAAATAAATTATAACATACTAATCCTCATCCCGGTGACAAAAAAAATCATAAAAGCATGACAGTACATCATACATTATAAAAATTAAAACTCTATATGTCAATTATTCTTTTAATTAACATAAAAAATACTTTCTACTGAAATATAACAGAAGTAGGTCAAGCAGCACATTTTTGGAATATAATGAATATCCAGTTAATTTGTGCCACTAATAATCTTTAGATTGATTTAAAATGTGTATGTTCATGTAGTGAACATATCCTTGTAGCCAAAGATGTGCTACCAGATTGATCAGAGACACTGAATCGTCCTGTAGGTACCTGCGATGGACCGGCCCCCCATCCAGGGTGTTACCGTGTGCCTTGCGCCCGTTGAAGAGCTGGGATAGGCTACAGCACCCCTCCCCGACCCTAATTAGGATAAGGGCTTAAAGAAAATGAACTGAACTGTATGAACTGAAAGGTATGTAGGCAAACCCAAATCTGATGCAGTACAATTGTCACTGCATAAAACCCATTACTGTCATCAGTATGTCAGTGCTGTTCTGTGAGTGTTGAACTGCCAGATGACCAAATGCCTTACACTTGAGATTATTATTAGCTCGGGCTTGTTTATAAGGGTTACTAATGCTATTTAATTCTATTTAGCTTTTTTATTCAGAAGGCATAACCAAACAGAGTTTGTGAATCTTCAGATCAGCTCACAGCATTTGGGTTTTGTTTCAAACCCACAACATTAGGAAACGATTGTCAAGATTGTCTATGATCTTTGGTTTTCACATGATGTCTAGTAATTACAATTGGGTATAAAATTTAAGTCTTAAGTCAGTAGATATGCAAAAAGGATCTGACTTGCTTACTCGCAATCTGTTCGTACGCTGACTGCTTATTATTTGTTTCTTTCTGTGACTTTTTCCGCCAAAATGAATACAGCAGACATGTGGAATCTGGAAGACCTACCGGATGACAAAACTTCTGGATGAATGTTGTGCATGACTAATTTAATCCATTACCTAAAAATATAAATCCTGAAATAAATCTTTGATCGCAGATCAGCTCCAGTGTGCGTACACAGATAAAGGCGTTTTTAAATCCTCTGACTTTCTGTCTAAATTGCATCCAAGTTCTTAAAATAGAAAGGCAAGATTTTCAGTAAACTACTTTTTAAAAATACACCAATGAATCATTTCCATTTGGAAACAGCAGTTTTTATAGCAACCTGTTCCCAACAATGACGTGTGGTCCACCGTGCTTCACAGCTGGAACATTTTATTTTATATCTATCAATGTAAAGTTTTCTCTCCAAACCTATAATCAGGTACATCAGACAAAATGTATATTTTCTCTGAAGCACTATGTATAATCAAGATGCTGTGCTCCTGGAGTTTGTTTATGTGTGATGCCACTCTCTCCAGAAAAATACATGTTAAAGAAGTTTTGTTTTCAGGTGCCCTCTCGTTATGATCTACAGCAAAGTGCAGCAACTTATTTCCGAGATAATGCTTATAGAATGTAAGGAGGCATTTGTGGATCATTCATGGGAGTTTGTTTCCTAACATTTTCTTTTGGTTTAGTTTTGAAAGTTCTTGTCTAATTCATGCCCTTGTTAGTTTGCTCATTTTGTTTGTTTAAGTCTTGTCTTAGTTTAATTTATTTTTAGCTTAAATATTAACATTACCATTTAGGTTTTAGCATAGGTAATATTTAAGTGTCTATTGTTTAAAATAAATCTTGAATACATCTCAATACATTACATTGGCATATCAGATCTGCAGCTTTTGCCAAAAATGATTAAACTTTGAGTTTCTGTTCCTTGTAGGCAAATGTTTTCTAGCACGTTTTACATCTATATTGAACAACATATGGTGAAGTAGAGGTGTTGTGAACACACAAATTTTAAATGCTGTGGTTATAACTGCCTCACAGCAAGAAAGTCCTTGGTCCAGGTCCTTTCTGAGTGGGTTTATTGGTGCTCCAGTTTCTTACCACAGTCCAAAAACATGGAAGTGAGGTGAATTTTAGATACAAAATTGTCCATGACTGCGTTCAATGTAAGGGTGTACTAAGGATTCTTGTGTAATTAATAACTACCATTTCCTGAACGAATCCAAAGTGTAAAAAATGACTTTAAAATCCTAACAAACAAACAATGCTGTTGAGTATTTTTCCACAGTTCCTGCGTCTCTATTACCCTGATAAACCTGCTTCTACCTTTCTTTTTGATTCTCCATAGGAAGCAACATCCTTAGCATCTAGCCACCACAGTCCTCGGCAGCAGAGCTCAAAGACACCCACTTTTCTTTGCTATAATTATAGCCAGTGTAACATTTCAATAGATGTTCTTGAAAGCTTTTCGGTTTCTTTTTGAAATGATATACTGTCTGTCCTGTGCCCCTTTAAACTAAGAGGGAGATGAAAGGTCTGTGCCAAGAATGGCTCCCTGTCAGAGGTGCACCCTGACCACAGACAGCATGTGACATCACTAAAGCTTTGCTAACATGCAATGTCAATTCAGCTCCAAATACCTCCACCAGATAGCTTCATAGAAAATAAATGCAGCTTGCAATTTAGCTGTACAATAGCTGTTTAACCAATTCAATAAAGTTATTAAGACACTTATCACTGTGGGCCAAAGAGACATGTTATTAACTTGTGTTTGCTACCCATTAAAGGTATGACATAAATAACTACAAATGCAGCTAACAAAGTTTATTCTGAGAACTGTGCAGTAAGTTCTAAGCTAAGCTAAGCTAAGCTAAGCTAAGCTAAGCTAAGCTAAGCTAAGCTAAGCTAAGCTAAGCTAAGCTAAGCTAAGCAACCCCCTTAGCCACTGGCTGGCGGCTGCTCCTTAAAAACTGAGTTACCTGTAGTTGGACAAAACCAACTACAGGTAACTCAGCATTTCACACAATTAGTTCACCACTATTAAAATACATTGCTCTATGGTAAACAAAGACAAGACATTAATATTTTACTAAATGAGTTTATATTAATTACATTAAGACAATATCACTAATACAGTTATACCATACAAAGGATAATTAACAGCTCTTTCTAATGGTGCAATCCAATTACTTAAAATCCCATCAACCCTCAGTGCTCAGGTTCTTTGACTTCCAGCACAGCTGCGGCCTGCCTGGTGCAAACCTGTAAGTGAAATTGCTGCAAACAAACTTTGTGTTAGAATAGTGACTACTGCTAACTAAACAAGAGTTTGATCTGATTACTAAGTAAATGATTGTGTTGTACATTGCATCATCCAAACAATTGTGTGGGGCAGTGTCTTATTTGTCTTCTCATATTTTATATGTAAACCATGAAACAGACCTTAGCTCCATTACATGCTTTCATGTTGTTACTAAAACATTTGGCCTTGATTCATTGGGTTGCTTCAGTTTTCAAATTTTAACTTTTTCTGGTTGCCATGTGCTTAAAATAAATTGATCGGACTTTCATTGACTTAAAAAAAGCACTTTAAAAATATTTATTATTAAACATGAATTTCACATCATGCTTTTTTTTTTAGCTTGAGATTTAATTAGATGTATTTAATATTTGCTGTTCTGACAATAATTCAGATATTGCTTTTTTGTGCAATTACTACTCTTATTAACCCAGCTTACTAACAGGTGTGATAAATATATATGGACACATAGGAACACATATTCTACCAAATTTGTAGCAACATTTTTTTTAGTTTAAGCATTTCTGAATTGTGCACAAATATTTTTTTAAAAAAGCTAACAGTTAAAAAGAAGTCCTCAACCCCACTGAGCAGATTTGGGCATCTTGACCATTATCACTGCCCAGACATTACACTGCTTTTTTGACTAAATGGTCTTACAGCAAGAAGGTCCTGGGTTTGATCCCTAGATTGGGTGTCTGCATTTTTCCCCTGTGATCGTGTGGGTTTCCCAAGCAAACTCCAGTTCCTGAATTACACTGTATATGTGCGCACATCAGTTAAGAAAGTGAGGTAGAATCTACTCTAGGAAACGATGTACATTATTGGGACTCTAACCTGAACTAAGCAGAAACTTGGTGCTGTAATTGTAATGACTTTACCAGAAATATTTTCTTGACATTTTGGATGCATGTAAATGTGAAATATGTGGCAATAAAAATGGTCTCATGTCTATGTATAGAACATGGTTCAGCTGTAGGCAAAATAGTCCCAAATGCTTGTTAACTATCAATTACACAGCTTTAGCACTCCAAAGGGCTAGTGGGTACATCCCCTTTGGAAAAGGATGTTTGTGTATTGTGTTCTCTATCTGGACAAGAGTTTCCTGATTTGGGCTATGAAATAACTGCAAGCATAAAATGATGTCATAACTAGTAAACACTGAGCTATATGCCCAGGAAACTGATATTCTAAACATTTCAGTGTTGCAGTAAAAGTGTCTAAGTCTCACAAATTACCCACTTAGTGTTGAAGGTATTCCTCAAGAGTATGTATTCTAGCATTTCCCTGGTATATAACCAATTAGCTAAGCAAACACTGAACATTCATTTGGACCACCTTTGTTTAAAGAATCTACTCTAGTATGAATTACACTACACCATCACGTCTACACTTTTCCTGATCAGTTTTGGTGACTTCACACATGACATTTTCCATTTAGTAGACCGTCACTGGACTGGAATATCGGGAAAGCAATGAAAGCATTGCTGTGAAAGCAATCAGCCTTCTGAAGTCAGGGAAGAATAAATCATATTGTAATAACATATGTCAGCAGGTAAGAGGGAGCAGGGTGGGTTCTAAGCTACCTGCTATAAATCACCAGGGCGGCAAGTTTTCGCGTCGTTGTGGAAGGAAACGTGTAATCCATGCTACCACAGTTTCTGCCTGGTAGTGTGTGATTTAGTGCTGTGAGAAATTTGAAGGCCTTCATCCTCCTTTGTCCTCAATGTTAAACAAAGGCAGGTGATTACCATCTGAGAACTGAGATACTTGGTAGTGCTGTGGAAAGAGATGCCAAATATATAAAACAATCTTAGCAGTTCTTAAGGGAATAGATGTGTGCCATGAAGGAAAATTTTTTTTGGTTTCATAATTTTGTCCTTGTTACTTTTTTTTACTGACTTGCATAAGCTACATGTACCATTGGCTGACCAACTGGCTTAATCACCTCTTATATACAGTGTTTTAGTATGTTTCAGTGATGGACTGCATTTTATTTATTGCAGCATGTCTGTGGATAGCAGTGTTGCCTCACAGAAAGGTCTTTGGTTTAATGGAATTGATATTGGTTCTTTTGTGTGGTGTATGCATGTTCTAAAGTTGTTCAAGGGTTTTTATTTGCAATTTCAATCTTGTTAGTGACAAAGTAACCTTTTTAGTTTACAGAGGACATATCTGACATGCTATCCTTTGGTGCCACCTAATCCCATTGGTTTGAATGGAATGATTCTAACTGTATTAACTAAGTATCTGAATGATGGGATTTATAAGGCAACTGTGCTTTTGATCAATTAACATGCACAACTAGCTGTGTCTAAGGGAGGGTTCTAAATTGTTCCTTATTTCTGCTGCAGATGTGAACTTGCAGGGTAGAGCAAATGTGAACTGAACTGCGAAGAGCATAGAGATTTTATTTTTCTGATTCCATGCTTAGTAGTGAAACGAAGTGGCTGTCCAACGCATGCATGTTGGAGGAATCAAATAAGGAACTTCACAGTGGTGCTCCTGCTTTGGGGGTGGGGTGGGGTGTGTTGGGCTGTGGCTGTAGCATTACAAATAGGAAATTCTGGAAAATGTTGTTTCACTTGATCATGTTTAAATCTGAAAATAGGCCAAAGTTTTGGAGTACAGTACAGCTGGCTCAGCTGTAAATCCGCATAGTTCTAAAGTTCTACAGTCTTACTTTCTTTACATACACTCCAAACAGCACACTTTAAAAACTCTTTCTTCTAAATGATGTAGTAGCTAGTAGCCTCGGGCATGCAGGGTGGCAATAGTCATTGCTTTGAACTCTCAGCTGCATTAATTCCTCCTTTCACAGGTGCTCACGAGAGCAGAGGACAGGTGGAAACAAAGGAAGTGTTAGAGTATGTGCCCTGCTTCATAAAAGCCAGCTTTAATCCAAACATTTGATAGCTGCCATAAAAGTAATAGTTCATACCCATTCGCTTTGCATGAGAAACAGACTGCTAAGTTTCATAAGAGGCAGATGTGTGTGTGTGTAAATGGTTTAATAATAAATCTCAATGCAGATGTTTTGCTGATTGGAAACAGGACATATTCTCTATAAAGACAGGTGCTTTTTCTTTGGTGCTTAATAATTACAGCCTATTTATACTACATCGTATTTTTTATATCTAACTTGTGGTATAACATAGATTATAGTGAATAGATGTCTGTACTAAACAGTTTAGCAAAAACACAAAGGTTTAAAGCTTCACTGTTTAAAATAAATTAAAAAATAACTTGTTCATTAGCCTGACATGAAAAATCCAGGACAACAATAAATTAATCTGGATTGGAGTGGAAATGTGACCGGCAGGAAATACTGTTAAAGTGTCGACGTATCCTGATAGAAATTACTATTCACCCCAGTTTTTCACTTGACCATATTTAGCTTTCTCATTGCTTGTTCAACTCATTGAAATATTCAGTGATTTTAAAATCTGATTTTGCTCGGTGAGCAGATCTGGGTGAGATGTTGGGTAGTTCAAATTACTCCATGATGTGATTACTCATATTTGTGATGGACCTTATTTAGATCCTCCTGAACTGCAGTGTAGTTATTGGAGCTCATGATCTGTGACCTTAGGTAGACAGGCAGCGCAAATAGAAACTGAAATTAGTTCGGCTTACCAACTTAACAAGAATGAGCAAAATTCGACTTTACACACTGCACCAGTTAATTTCCTTGGTTCACAAATGATTATAGGAACCACAAAGGATGTGACACACATGCCTGTGACAGTCCAGCTTTTATGTTTTTTTTTTTTTTTGCAAAGATCAAAAATTTTCTATGGAATTTCTCCATTTGTTTTAGTACACGACCAAATGGTGTTTTTTGTTTGCTGAGAAAATCTTTCAAAAATAATGCAATGCGTTTGGAACACAGTCACAGCTTCTATTACAGATGGCTTTTCTTGTGGTTTTGATCTACAGAAAGACTTACTTCAAGGCAAGCCGTAGCCTAGTTGTTAAGGTACTGTACTAGTAATCTGAGGGTTGCCACTTAAAAATCTCACCACTGCCAGGTTGCTGCTATAGAGCCAGAACCTTAACCCTCATTGCTCTGACTACACTGTACTGTAAGTCACTTTGGATAAAGATGTCTGCTAAATGCTGTAAATATAATGAAAATCTAATCTCTTTCAGCATAGCTGGAGTTGAGACTTCTACAAATACAATGTGAATATCAACTATGTTAATCTGGCTGCAGTCGGTCTGGCCATAAGAATAATTAAAATGTCCCATTATCTGGCCTGCAGGCCACCTGCTGAACAGCCTGGGTCTCTTAATATGTTCGGAATGGCTAAAGTTCTACAAGATAATGCTTGTTAAAGTCGAAAATAAAATGCCAGGTCTCTGCCCCAGGCTGATCTTTTATCACTATACCTTTGTTAAAATCACCACTTGCCAGCTGTTCTCACTTCTGCTCAAAGGCACACTATTTAATGCACTTGCATGCCTCTCTCATGCCATGATTACTCAAATTTGAGATGGATCCCATCCAGGTTTTCATACCATCTTTTAGCAGAGTTTGTGGTGCTTAGTGTATGTGTTCCACAGCTGAGTTCAATCACATCAGTACACATTCTGTATTTAACTTAGACTTGGGAGAGTGTGGCTTCAGCAAATGCCACTGCATGACTTAAAGCTTTGAGCAAACAATTAATTAGGCCAAGATTTAGCTCGCATAAGGAACACATTTTAGATAGACTGACTTTAAAACCATGTGCATGATTTGACCCTAGAATGAAGCTGTTTCATTATAGTCCTACTTAAAGGTGCCTGTAACTCAAAAACATTTATAGGAACATGTGTCCTAGGCTGATTAATGAATAGATGTTTACATAACTTGGTCAGCTTTTCTGCTTTGCAGCTTTGTTTGAGGCATGATTCCACTGGCAACATTCTTACTCTGATTGCTCTGAGCTGTAAACCTTCATCACAATGCTGCTGACCATCAACAGCATTAATCGTTTGTTAATAATTGTTTGCAAACTGAAAATGGATATTCATAGCACATTGCTAATCAAGATTTATAAAAAATATGCTATATGTGTTGTCCGTATGTTAAGTGACCCAGGGCTGATCTGTGAGGATCACCAGTTGTGAGGAGGGTTAGAGGTTAAGAAGGGTCAAAGGACATTGGCTTTCTAATGTTTGACCCCAAGTGACAGAACAACTGGTATGATGAATTCTCCACTATAGAAGCAACTATGGTGGGGAAACTCATCTCCATGCTCTTGGTCATAGCTAAAAAAGAGAACCCTCTTTATCTGCCTTGGAACCATCAATACATCAAACAAAAAAACATTTTAATTTGTATATAAAAAGGAATTAGGAAACTGCCTGCACTAAATTGCTCTTTAGTTGTTTAGTAAGTGAATTTCTGATTGGTTTCTGAGTTTTGTCGTGTCCGGGGTATCGAGTTAGTAAAAGTAAATTAATAAATATTTTTAATACATATTTGAGTGTGGTGTTCTCTGCAATAGTTTGGTGGCGTGTATTCCCGAGGCTCCAGCTTAGGTATTCTGGGCCCTGGCATGACTTACATAATTACTCCTGAAATACATAGATTTAAATTAAATTTAAACTAAATTAAATGAATGCTCAATCTAATGTGTTCTTTGCTTGGGCACAGCTGATGGGGTTGGTGCCTCACATCTTAAAAAGCCTTTATGTTTTATGAGCTAAGTATGTTCTTGTAGATTTGAATGAGTGTGGAGTCAGAATGGAGCAGGATAAATGAATGAGTAGAATAAATATAATTATTGTATTTTTCTAATATTTTTTTCCTAACTGCAGCATTTTTTAAATTAGTTAAATTATCAAACTGGACAGCACAGACAGATCACACAGAGCAGATGAGACTGTCGAAATATTTCACATGGTTTCCTCTCAGGTCTGAAAAAGGCATCAGTGCTGGGCTTTAAGGCTATATTTCGTGAGAGGGCTATAACTATCTTAGAAAAGGGGGCTTTTTGCGTGGTGCCCTTTCTCACATATCCCACTGTGAGACAGGCCAGCATTTTTGCCATGTTTTCATAACAAATTAGAAAACCAGATTCCTGAAGTGCTTCTGGGGAAAGCTATTATCTAAGGCTATTGACTAAGTATTTTATGGTGGGTTATAACCGCAGGAGGGAAGTGAGGTTACTTGGTTTACCTGCTGAACTAATGTGTGTCTAATAGCTTATAACCAAAATCATTTTAAAGGAGTCACAATACAATCATCACAAATGTCACAATATTGATCCATAAATGTTATTCCCATTCACCATGTTAAATGCAAGGTCAGTAGGTTCAGTACAGAATTTCTAAATATAAAATATAAATGTATCCAATGATTTACTAAAGCTTGTTATTTAACATCAGTTTTTTAATTAAATAAAATAATTAGCATGATAATTGCACTTCAGTTCCTATAAAATAATCAGCTTCAATCTTTGATGTTTCTATTTTCCCCATAACAAACAACTACATATACCTGAAAGTTATAAAGAAATCTTTAAGAACAAAAATTGAAGCAAAAATAATAATTAAAAAGAATCATAAGGACTTCAATACATGACTGTGCCATATTTAACACAACTAAGTGGCTGAAATTGTGTTAACTGACTACATTAATAAATAAAATTCCCCATTACGGGCACAGTGACTTGGAGGGTAGCACTTGCCTCCCTGAAAGAAATCCTGGCTTTGATTCCCAGACAGGGTCATTC
>JAYDZG010000039.1:22863010-22879514 GCA_034509265.1 Microcambeva bendego
AATCTCTTTTTCAAGCTTGGTTTACTTTTTTCTTAATATGTATTAATAGCTTTATCCTGATGAGATTCTCAGTCTGTTGTATCTGGAAAGACTGGACAAAACTGGCAATACACCTTGGGCAGAATAGAGCACTGTAGTGTACCACACACTCACCTAAAACTTTTTTTTAACTACTAGTCTCACTTGACTTAATTCTTGAACTTGAGGAAGGCAAGCATCAAGGCTCTTCTCTATACTCACAACCAAATAAAAGAACGAGCATCCCTGTCTGTCTGAACATCTGAGTCTCTTGCTGTCTAAAAAAGGACTAAAACCCATCTCTAAATTCATTTGTAGTTACCCACCTTATTCTCCTAACTTATCTTTGTATTTATTACATTTTTAACTTTGGTACTCACAAGGTTTCTACAGATTTGTATTTGGTTGTCTACTAAAGTAAGAGCATTAAGAGCATCTGCCTAATGTGGAAAACGTAAATGGCAATGTCTGGAAAGTTTCTTAACTTTCACCCAGTAAATTCTACACACTTCAGCCACAAACAGGATAAAATCATAAATAAGAAATTTTAATCAGATGAAAGATGAATAAATGTGTTACTATGTGCTTGACACTCCATCTCAAAGTCGAGTTCTGTCTTCTGTCCAGTTTTAGACATTACTACCTTGAAGCTACTTTTAAAATGGATAGTCATTTTCCTTTTTAGTCCAATTGCATTCATTTGTTATTCAGGCACATTGCTGTTTACACTGTAATTAAATGTTGTCGAAACAGTGAACCATATTTTTCACTTACAATGCATTTTGCACCTTTTCACTCATCCTTTTGTTCTGTCTGTAAGGTAGATTAGGAAAAAAAGCAGCTAGCTTTGAATACAAATACCAACCACAACATGCTGCACTAGTGAATGATAATAAGTTTAGCACCTGTGTCAACAGCCTCTGTGCATAAGCCTAATGAACATGTTTAGTGCAGATTGGCCTGTCAAGTCAAGTGCATCATGACTACAATTACCCACTGAGGTTTATCTGATGGAACAGTTCACTTCCATCTGAGTGTTTGTGAGCAATTTCTAGCTTTAAACACAAAAAAATCTTTAACAAATCAGTCAGCATGTTTTTTTTTGTATAAGGAGTAACGGGCCAGAAGTAATGTATGAGTTGTTTGAACTTCTTGACCGCCTATAAAGGAAGTGTGGCTTTTAATTGTTGTTACAGACTGTTGTCAGTCCTCCTGAGTCAGCATCTATTCATCTGCTTTGTTAAATCATTAAAGGGGGTCATTTTAAAAAAATGTGCTTAACCCTCCTTGAGGATGCATAACAGAACAGTGTAATCAGGAACACATTTTCTTTCTTTCTTCTTGCCTGAGAATTCATTTAGACAAGCTGCTTATTATCTTATTCATGGTCCACCATATTGTCTCCTCTAAGAATCTTCAACTGGTAGAAACGGATTCCAGATTTTTTGGATCCTATTAGTATTCTTGTTTCTAGAACTATAGGAATAAAAGTTGTTTGTGATTTTGGAGAACACACCTGACACCACAAAAGTAATATGTAGGTAAGGATGTACAAAATGCCAGACATTGAATGTGACAAAATAAAAAAAAAACTTCAAACATTGTTTTGGTGTTTTGAAAAGTTAGATGATGTAAATGTACTGTGAAATTGAGATTAAATTATTTAAAAAAAAAGGTTTTGTAATTTCTGTAACAAGTCAACAATAAATCATTTATTCAGTAATGAGTTTACTTCTGAATAGTGTCATTGTAGGTCTGTGTGTCCTTATTGAGTCTTTCCTGGCCCATCTAGTGGCTTTCCATGCTGGTGGTGGTTACTCTGCAATTTGCTGATGGTCATAATAATGTGATGTGACAGTTTATTTATAGTTACAAGGTAGATCAAATTCAAACTCAACTAATTATTTCTGACTGTTTGCGCCAATAATGACTTTGCAAGAGTGTTCTATTCATGGCTTCTGAAACTTTACTTTTTAATTCATAGTGTGTGATTCATAAATCAAACAGGCAAGCTAGCTTAATGTGTGTAACTTGGCACACATTATTCATTATTGGATCAAGTGTGATTTCTGTGATTGTTCGCAGGTAACATTAGCACTTAGCTAACAGGATTGAAGCAGGGAGAGCAGCAAACTGATCCAAACAGATTAAATTCAGAGCTTAGCTACATTTTATAGTCAGAATCCTGAGAATCGGTAAAGTGGAAATGAATGTGTTCAGGGCAAGTTGCTAAAAGGAGGCATTTCACTGATCCTTGACGTATAAATTTGTTTCTTGGGGCATTTGATTAGCCCTTAAACTGCTGTGATTACAAGACAGGCACCGTTGTTTTCTCAGCTGACATTCAGTGGAATCTAGCTGCAGGCCAGTAATTAGCAAGCCTCTCTCCTATAATAGCAAAAACATGGCCCAGCATTCATTGCTGTGTTCGGGAACTGCATTTCAGTAAGGGTGATGACTACATCAAACATATTCATATAAAAGCTGACATTCTTTAACATCTTTATAAATGAAATGTCTATTGGTATTACTGTTAATACATGGGACTTGCATTAAGAACTTAAATTTCTAAAAGTATTTTATTTAAATAATTGTGTGTTTGTGGGTGTGTCCTTTGCAGTACCATCCCCCTGGCATAATCAACAACAAAGGCAAAGAATGAGCAGTGGTTTAAAAGCCAGCCAGGAACCAGAAACAAATGTCCCTTTGGTCTCAGCTGGGACAAAAGAAAGGCGAAAGTGTTCATGACGGTTGTTTATTTTCAAAGCCCTAAAATCCTGATCTTTCCCCAGACATAAATAGAGATGCTTTTTAGTCATTAAGGGATCAGACAGGTAAAGTAGTTTTGTTCTGGTGCTTTTTCTTCAAACATATTTTCTTTTTGTTTTCTGTTGATCTGACGTGCAGACGTGCTGATTTCACCTTCACTTCTGAATCAACACTATAACACTATTAGAACAATAAACATGGATTTTTTTTTGGTGCTACAGTGATCAGTAGCCTGTTGTAAAAGCCTCGACTCCTTTTCTTTTTTTTTCCTTCTGTATTTAATGTACTATACTGTACTGGTGCTGCTGTAACACTCAAATGTCCCACATGGTTATCAATACAAAATTTATTAAACATTTTACACTAAAACAAATTAAGATATTTAAGAAAAATTACACTGAAAACATTACATAATTTTGAGAAGTAATCACTGCCAGGAACAAAACATTTTCCAGATGTTAAGCAAACAAAAGAGAGGTTAGAAATCCATTAGGGAATATCCATGTCTTCCTGTCTGTGCTACTAAGTATTTACTAAAAATGAGCTGCTCAGCTATTTTCTTTTCAGTGGTTAAAGGCAAAACATGGCTTTCACATTTTGATTTTCTCATAAATACTTTATACTTAAAACAAGCAGGATGTCATAATTTGTGAAGTATCCTAAAGCTTTCTTGATGATCTTTAAATGTATACTTTTCTGTCTTTCTCTTAAGTTGTATCCAATAACTCGATTGTATCTCTTTTTCACTGCTACACCCCGAAGAAATGTACCTAAAATACTTCCCCATCCAACACATGTGCAGTGGCCAACTGCTTTATTTCACCTGACAGGCGGGGTCAAACAAAGGGCAGAATCATGTATGAAGTATGACACACTCGTAATATTCACCATCTCTACACAAGCCTGGATGGCACAGTGGCTAAATGGGTAGCACTGCTGCCTCACACCAAGAAGGTCCTAGGTTCAATTTTCAGGCTGGGTGGTCCCGGTCTACTCTCTGTAGAGTTTGCATGTTTTGGACCATGGAGGGGAAACTGGAACTCTCGGACAAAACCCATGCAAGGACAGAGAGGACATGCAGTCAGGTTAATTGGAGACACTAAATTACCCTAAAGGTGAAAGGGTGTGTGTGAGTAAGCCCCATTCAAGGTATTTCTGATTGCAGCAGTAATAAGGGATCAATTTGATCAACTCTCTCTGACAGATTTAGCCAATCATGTGTGTTTAAGCACTCCACTGGTTGACTACACAGCTAGGATTTGAACATGGCTTAGACTGTAACTGTGCTCTAAATCACTTTGAATAAAGGCATCTGCAAAATGTTGCACTAGCCCATGAACTAACATGCTAGCTGCTAGCCTTCAACTCTTAAAAACTAATAAAACAAGGGAGCATTTTAATATATGTGGTTAAAACAAGCATTTTATGTGATCTGCAATAACTAGGAAAAATCTCCCTGCTATCATCAGTTAGGGGAAAGGGGGGGAACTTACTGTTCGTTCTTCCCTCAAAATCCAACATCTGTGATTGTGCTACCAATAGTTGATTACACTTAGCAGTGCTTGTCATTCCAATTTGCCTTAATACTTGTTACATTTATAATATAATGATGATTTAGGTATTTTTGACAGATATTAAGTAAAAAGTAAACCTGTAAACTGAGACTAATACTAAAATATAATTGGTTTTTCACTCTTGGCAAAAAAAAAGCTAGTTTGTTAGCAATTTTGATTCCTAAGCTTTTTAAATTTTGGCTTCTATCAAATAGTGGTTTTACTTTTCTTTGCCCATGTGATCAAGAACAAACTTCATTCTGGCCAGGGTGCTGGACTGAGGTGCTGACTAGAAGCAGGGACTTTTTGCTTAAAGCCTGTAAGTCCATATCAATTTAAATCTCGCTTGTCTATGGACAATGTCTCCAGTGTTTTAGCAGCTTAATCAATGGCAGACCTGTTTTTAAATGTTCTTGCACTTCAGCTGACCATCTGAAACGTTTTCCTCTCATTCCTCCCAGCATAGGACTACAAAATCTCAAGTCAAGGGAAAGCAGTACATCATATATTTTATTGCAATATAGTATAGATAACAGTAGTGAATGTGTGAATTTGATGTAATGTAGGTGCATGAGGTTTTCATGGAACTCTTCTGAAGTGACTGACTCAAAGCAGAATTTTTCTGTGTCATAAAATATGGATTTTTATGTCTGAAGTGCCAGAGACATCCCCATATCTGTTCTCTTCTCTCCACACCTGTTCAGTCTGCCTTTCTTCAAAAATGATTTAAGAAGCAGCAGGTTGATGAAAAACAGGCCAAAATCACACATGTTCACATAAACATGGTAAGTGCACTTAATTGGGAACAATCATTTACTTTTTGTAGTGTGTGTGTGTGTGTGTGTGTGTGTGCGTGCGCGTGTGAGTGCGTGTGTGACAGACACAACTGTAAAAAAAAATGTCATACCAGAAGTATAGAAAGGACAATGCAGGGTGATTGGAAAGACAGTGTAGATATATAATCTGATGTTTTTATCTTTTCTTTGTTTGTTTTTTAAGTTTCTTAATGAGTTTTACATCTGGATTTTAAGTTAGGGAGATTCTTTGTAACCCAAAGCCTTAAAAGCTTTGTGTTTCTTTAGCATCACTTCAATAAGCATTACTATGTGGTTCTTCATTCATTTGTTGCTTTTGTCCTATTACAAAACCTCATGTGTTGCACAATAATTTGGCGGTTAAACTGAGCACCGTCCATCACCTTGTGGAATCTGTTTGTCTCTGTCCAGACCATTTTATTCAAAACAGACCTGGGCCATTGCCTCTAAACATAGCACTTGGCACTATACAGATGAGTAGGCAGTGTTATAAAATCCAGTAAATTCTGATTCATCCCACAAGCATATTTCTACCACACTGCAGTCAAATTATGGTTTGTTTTACACAAATTCAGTGACTAATCTTAAACTGCTTGGCTATAGTAACACTTTGCTCTCAACAAATACTTATAGCGCTAATGTTCCTTCCAGATTTAAAGGGTCCAGGTTTAAATCTCTGCATTGAGTGCTGACTCCAAGGACTGATGATTTTTACATACTACACACTTCAGCACTTCATAATCGGTAAACTAGCCCACCACTGATCTTAACTTTAGTTGCTTCTGTTTGAGTCCACTTTAAAACACACTTGTTTGAATTGCTATAGTGTGCCAGAAATGAACTGTCCCAATTAAAGTTGAGGCTAAAATCAAAGGAGTGGAAGAGTGCAGGCACACACTGACTAAAACACGATCAAACGGAAAGCAGTTTAAACCGGATTAGTATCAAACCAAAAAGCCATGCTGAAGCAGCTCCTTCCACTCAGCCAGGCAACTCCAAACAAACCTCGCCCAGTGACCTCACCCACCATCAGCTCAATGCCATTAAACTCTGTGGTGTGGTTATTCAGATGCATAACGTTTAATCTTGGAGTACCAGAAATATCCTCAAGTTCTTATTAATGATATGTGGGGGTGATATACGATAGGTGAGTGGTTTATATCCCTTCATTTAAGCTCACATAGAGTTGAATTAGCAGTGTTGATAGCCCAGATGTTAGCTCGGATGGCCGAAACCTTTTTATTAGGTAAAAGCCAACATAAATAGGTTGTTTAAACAGTGTGAAGCACACAACTGGTGATCATAACATGCTGTTCTTTATGTAATGCATGTTCAGTACCTACACATCAACGAATGGGATAATTTTTACTTAATAACTTCAATGCCGTGAACAGATAATACGATCCACTCACCAATTACCTAAAACCTAGAAGCAGTTAGTCCCTACTGCCATATACACATGGCAGTGGGGATGACATCATCAGGAAGTTTGTTCACCCAGGGTGATGTCAGCCATTGCACTGGTTGTGCTGACACCTGCAAAAGGACAATTTTTTTTGTAGTGGGGGACTCAATTCATGCTCTTTTGGGCTTTCATTGAGAAAATTGTTGGATCAAATCCCGACTCTCTGTGCTCCAGGGGTGCTGCATAATGGCTGACCCTACATTTGGACAGAGACAAACACAATTGGTCGCGAATAACAAAACTATAAACACAAGGATAAACAATTGTGGATTTGTTGTTGTGGGTCTTTTCTTTGCCAAAGATGAAAAGGACCATCCTGAATGCTACCAGTACATAGTTTGAAGGCTAGCATCTATTTAGGTATTGGGGTGCAAACAATAATGCTGATTGGTACAAACAAAATTAAAAACTGGCTTTGTTGGCTTGCTTGAAGGGGGCTCTTTGTGTTGTACATTGCTTGTAGCACCTGAGGACATTACTTTTGTTTCTCTGTTCTGTGATGCCTCTGGACATTCAACTTTTCCTTTTGAGTGGATTTCTACAGAATAGAGCCACAACGGAATAGAGTGAAATAATCCACATTGGAAAAGAATAGAATAGTGGCTGCTCTGCATCTAGTTTAGCTGCCCTGGCTCTTACCATGTTCCTCTTTATGTTAATTTTTCAGAGAATTTGCACTGTATTGCGGGTGTTGTGGCTCAGTTCTTACCCTTTTCTTTTTTCCAGTGTGAATGTGAATTTTTACTTGGGGTTGTTTCTAATGCCACTGTAACGGAAGCAAATAGCCACCTGATAGTACCAGACAGCTCTACATGTGGATCAAACCCAGGACCTTTTTGCTTGCCCAAATAAATTCCTAATAATATAAAAATGTTAAATGTCAAACTTAAAACTTTCCCCTTGTTTTTCCTTTATACAATGGTCAATTATTAATTTATAAATGTTTTTTAATACATTAAATTAGAAAAATTCTGACATTCAACAAAGAGTAGCCAGTCCCTTGGGGAACTGGGCTATATGTTCAGTTATTTCAGACACTCTAAGGAAATATACAGCTGTAAAAACACTTCATATATCAGATGTTTCTAGTCAAATAAACAGAGCATTAACAGACACACTTTACCATCGAAGATCCACACGATGTGTAATTCAAACAGCTTTACCCCTTTACAGTAATCAAATCTAAATGGTTTTTAGTGTGCTGACTGATTGTTTTTCTGCATTGCCTACCCTCCATCTGCTCCCCTCATTCCCCTCAGGGTACCTGTTTCCAATTTGTCCTGCCTTACTACTTATTAAAGACAGACATTGTTCAGACCGATTGAAGGATGGAGGGCACAAGGGTGAGAAAATTAGCAGAGAGAAGGAGATGAAGACACTCAACTTACAATAACATTTTTTTTACTTGTTCTTTTGTGAAGTGGTACATTTTCATGACAATAAACCACCTGAAAGGGACAGTTCTGATACTTACCAGCTGTACTGATCCACTTTGATCTCTGCCTTCCTGAAATGTAATTAAACAAATAAATTGGTATCAATTAATGTCTGTTAGTATATTGTTTAATGGCAGATAGTGTTTGTCTACATGTGGTTTGATAAATAAGTTATTTAGCAACTAGAAATGCATGGTGCTCAACTTGGTGCTCAAAAGTAAGACGGCTGTCCTCTTTTTCTGAAGTTTTACATGCAAAATGGTGTAATATGTTTTAATATGTATAAAATCATAGTTTTCATTTATGCCCTCCCACTGACTGCAAGTTTATGTTCAACTTATTACAAAATAAGATCTAAGATAAATGGTTTAAATCTCACTAGCACTATTTGGCTGGCTCTTTACGCAGACCTGACGTGACCTTGCAGGATAAAGTAAATTAAAGAATGAAATGACAATTATGTACAGGTGAAGGATGGTTTTGGCTGAAATGTGTCATAAAGACTGAATTCAGTATTGTAATATTAGACCCGTTATGACATTTTTACAACGTAAATAAAATAAGCTTACATGCTTGCTTACTTATACTTAAACTTAATCTAGATTTCAACACATAACTATTACTATAGAAAAATACAACTGCATCTGCAACTGATTCAGTTCACTTAACCTTAATGAAGTCTTTAGGTTTGTGAATAGTCTATACTACTTTAACTTTGTCAGTAAATTAGAGTACTCTGGAATGTAACCTTGCCAAATGAACAAATTTAAGTAAATGAGTAAGTATTTAATCCCAAATATTTTATAGAATAATGTATGTTTGGGATAAGACGGCATTGATATAGTCATTACCTGAACCTGCATGTAAAAATATTTGCAATATTTGTGAAGATTTGCAAAGTTGTAATTTTGCCTTTTCTTACTTGACACAAGAGTCAACAATCTTCTTGTTTCAGGTCACAAACTGTAACCCCAAACAAGTTGTACAAATTACCACTTACTGTATATACAAACATTTATCCACCATGCTCAGCATAGTGATGTCTCGGAGCCAAAATAAAAGGCCTCAGTCATACTGCCGTATCTAACATAAGCATAGAGCTACATTATAAGATCGTTAATGTCCTACAATATTTGTTTATGCTAGATGAAGTACATGTTATTGAGTTTAAATTTCAATAAGTTTCAACATAATTTGTAAGCTTATTTCAATCACTGTTACAACTTATTTTCTGAATGTATTTGACAAAATACATTACATTTTCAACTTTTATCCAAAGTGACTCGCAGTATTATAGAATACAGACTGAGCAATTGAGGGTTGAGGGCCATGTTCAAGGGCCCAACAGCAGCAGCCTGGCAGTGGTGAGGCTAAACCGGCATCCTTTGGATCACTAGTCTAGAACCTTTACCGCTAGGCTACAACAAGTTAGCCCATTAAAATGGCCGGGTGCAAAGACCAAGGTTTTAGATTACAGATAATGTATCTGTAGAAACCGTTCAAGGAAAGAATTAGATTCCTCACTGAAAGAATGGCAGAATGTTTCCAGTATTTTTCCTATTCTTAATCAAATAGCCACAGGTAATTCTGTGTGAAACTTGCTACCTTTTACCTTCATGCATGGTAACCACAACCAAGCTGAATGGTGGGGTTCAATAAAAAGTGAAATCGCCTGATTAGGGCTTCATTGGAATAGGTATCTCAAGCACATTAATACTAAACCTAAAAAAGAGTACTTTATTGTATTTGATAATTACAGGACACATCTGTTCTTGCACTGATTAGTTGAACAGTCACATGCCTAGCTTGTATGTAATTGATAATTATAACCCGTTAACTGAAACACCAGCTAAATTTGAGAATTGTGTGCTTTAATCTTATGTTAATAATAATAATAAATTATAATAGTAGTAATAAAAAATAAAACTCCTTTATTTGTCCCCTTTGAGTGTATAGTATAATAATAGAAAATAGTATATGTTCTTGATGGAAGACACAAGTCCTTGTGCTGTGGGACAAATATTTTTTGCAGACAGACTGCCTGAAGACCTAAATATTACTTTAAACATCAAGAGCAGCTTAGACAGTCATGAAGTCAGTACGAAGAAAAGAAAAGATATATATTTTAGTGCATTAGTCTGTGCTCTGGAAATGTAATGTAGTAGTAAAAAAGTAAAAACAGACAAATTCTATCTTGGGAATATATGGGGAACACAGGCCTTACTTCCACTCATACGTGAGCCTCGCTGTCTCAGTAGGACCATGAGGGATTAAGATTTGAGATACAAGAATATTTTGTGTTTCAAAGAAAGTGTCCTTTCCACATTTTTTAGGCTAATTCAGTCTCTTGGCTGTACAGACCACCTACAGTAGGTCAATGAACTTAATTGCTTTTCAAGACAATTTATAGTAAATGATAACTTTGTTAAATAATAGTGGTAGACCACAATAATGGCATGTTCAGAGCATGGAATGATTTCTATGTAACAGATGTTCCACTCTTGGTAAAGATGACATTTATATGAATATGACGCATTTGACACAGCACATTTTTAGATTATTATTTTTTATTATTATTTTTATCTATGCCTTTTACCTTGTGCCTCTACTGGAGGAAAATATCAACTCGCAAAGTGTTTTTCAACCTTTCTTCCTTTCCTTCTGACACACTTGTATCAGGCCTGACACAGCATTTGCTTAATCAACCCATAGTTTAGTTATGAAATAATTTGGTTTTAAATAAATTATGGTTTTAGATCTTTGTTCAGGGTTATAATCGCAAAATTACAAGACACAATTGTGGAAAAGTGTGTGTGTGTGGAGGGGAGGGGGGGTGGTATGTGTCATCCTAAATTACATAATTGACATGTGTGTCTAGGCAGTGCATAATCTCATGAGTAACTGATCTCTTTAATTTCATTTTTAATCCCAACCATTTCTGTGGGGTGCTTTTGTAACATTAATGGGCATCAGTTGCTGGATCTAGACTTAATTGGTATAGCAGATTGGTTGTACATGTACCCCTAACACTGAGGCTACCTACAAATATGTCACTTCCCAATTTGGAACACATTTTATAAAATTAAATGACCTATTGCTGACATCTATGCATGGCATGTAAAGCATTAAGAGCTTAGCTACCTTGGCAGGGAGACATGCACATGTAAATTTCAGGTGCAGAATTAAGATGCCATTTGGTCAGGCCTTTCCAAGTCATTAACTGCCAAATACTTTTCCATGTGCCGTCTCACATGTAGTGCAGGTGACAATTGTCCTTTTGTCTTTCAGCATGGCTTGCTTCCTTTGATTTCTCATTGGAGGTAATTACTGTACCTAGTTTAGACATGTTTTCTGTATCAAAAGATGATCTCAATAGATCTGAGTTTGTGGTCAAATTACATCATGAATTTGAGCATGTTACATTTAATTAAAACAAAAAAAAATTACAATGTAAAAGAACAAGTTTAAAAAACTAACATAAAACAACTTGTCTTGAAATGAACTTAATTGTAATTTGGTCTTAGAGTACAATCTTGATTTTTAGGAATTTATTGCCACCTGCAAGTTAGAACAGGTTTCTGGATTTTATGTTTAAAAGTGTTTGTTCTAATTTCAGCATGACCATATGCCATTAAGAATTGTTCCATGCAACTATTGAAGTCTTAATTTTACTTCAACTTACAATATTTAAGGAGATATATAATGTATATTTAGGTTTGGTTTCTGTGCAGGACAATAATTCAAACAATCAATGAACATATAAATAAAAATGGCACTGCAATATACGGCCACCCTTGCAACAATGCAGTTTATAAAATTTATTTCCTACTAGATATTCCTCCAGTGATTGGTGTTACTAAAAAGTGGAAGTGTTCGCTGCAGCTCATCCAGTTCTGGGTGCATAAAAGCTGTCAACACACTTCTGACTTAAGAACTGCAGAGTTTCAAACTTCTGCCCTTAACATCAGCACAAAAACGGTATGCCAGAAGTTGTATGTAATGGGTTATATGGCCACTGCTTGAAAACGTGACATCATCCAGTTCAATGCCAAGAGGTGGAGTACTTTAACCTTTAAAAGGTGTAAAGCACTCCACCTGTGGACTCTAGAGCACTAGAACCTTGTTCTCTGGATTAAAAAAAACACTATCTGGCAGTCTGAAATAGGAAAATGTTACCTGCTGTATTGCACCACACCAAATGTAAAGTTTGGTGCAATGGGATCATCCAAGTGCTGGTTTAGGCTTCTTGATTCCAGCGAATGTGAATGTTACTTCAACATCCAAATACATTTAAAGCAACTGTGTCTCTAAGTTTGTTTGATTAGTGTTTGGGAAGAGTCATGTTTCTGTGACACAGTGCACAAAGCAAGGTCCGTGATGTGAGGTGAGATGTGTGGATGATTGACTGGCCTGCAAAAAGCCATCTTTAGGACAAGCTAGAATGGAGAAGCAAGGCCCTCGCCCAACATTAGTTTCTGATCTCAGCCCTTCCAGAAGATACATTACATGTTGCCCACTAGTGTGATAGTGGTGTAGCTGGATGAGTGGGTGCCTCACAGCCACATAGTCCTTAGAACCTGGAATCGTTCTGAGTGTGTTTCCTTCAATAAATCTGGTTTCCTCCCACCCCAGACACATAGGTCTACAGAATGTCAACTTGTTGCTTTAAAAATGCCACTACAGTAAACCCCCAACTTCTGTGGGGTTATGTTTCAAGAGCACCTGCGAATAATGAAAAAATGTGAATTTGTAGTTATATAAATATATAAAACTATATATAAAACTATAAATCCCAATTTTAATAGTCAATAGTTAACTCTTAGAATCAGTGAATAGACCATTGTTCAGCTTTGGCTGGAAACCATTGGACCAATCACCGTGATTATGGTGTGGAAGCTGTCTTAACAACCAATCAATGCAGCTGTTTCAGAGGCAGCAGTTAAGGCTTAAAAACTTAAGTGATTTATTTACTCAGGAGCTCAATTTCTAGAGACTCTTGAAATATTTGTTTAGTAGTGAGAGGCATTGGAACTTTGTTTTTGGGAATATTCCTGGCTCTGGTGTTTAACAAAATTGTTTTTATCATGTTGTTTAAAGGTAAAACGGCGTTTTCTCTGCAGTAACAGCACTTGACATGTTTTTTTTTTTTCAGAAATAAGATAACAAAAAACTGCAAAAAATAATAAGTGTGTGTGTGTAGTGCTGCCAGTGTGCAGCTCTCTCTGTGCTCCCCCAGTAGGTGGAGCAGTTTGTGGGGGGTATGGGAGGGAGCTCTTTTGGAGTGGATGCGTTGGTACTTGGTCACTGGGTGAGGATGTGCAGCTCTGTCTCTTCTGTACTGAGAGTGCAGTGCAGGCACAGCCTCTTCTCTCGGGGTAACCAGGACCGGGTGTTGCCCCGTCTCCACGGCCAGCTCACGTGTGGTCAATCTGTACCTCGTTAAGGTGTTTCCTAATTTAGGATGTTGGTTGGATATTGTGCTCAGAAGATTTTCTGCACTGTAGGATCTGTTTAGGGCCAAACAACACTGCATTCTACTCGGATGTTTAGTTTGTTTCACAATAATTTAGACATTTACCTCTGAGATTGTGTGTAATTTGGTTTTGAGTTTGCAGGGTTTTTTTTTATTATATAATCATTTTAGTTAATGGTACGAATTGGGTACTTGTACTGCATTTCTGCCCTGTGGACAGTGGAGTTACCAGGACAAAATATTTCATGAAAATAAATGTATGCATACAAGTCTTGCGCGGTGAAGATCAGAGGGTCATCTTATAGCAACACGTGGACTCTGGGCAACTAAATATAACTAAAGGGATTTGGGAGGCTTCAGTTCCTCCCAGAGTACACACAATGCTGAATGCTGATGGTACATGGGGAGGAGCTTGGTGTACTGGAGAAGAGCACTGGGGCAGTGGAGTGGAGTGAATAAGCGCGGCTCGAGTTTCACAGTACAGACTCACAAGCTGAGGAACAAGCGCATTGACTCAGTGCGGATCAGCAGCCTGAGCACATTCATGCAGTCAATCCTGACGCTCCAGATCCACCTGCGCATATCAGCAAGCAGCATGCATCTCTTCGACTCAGTTTAATCCCATTTCTTTTGGATTTTGTAAGTGAATAAAGCATCGTTCGAAGATTTACTCCAAGATCTACATGTTAACTGGACTATTTTTGTCAATAGATTACGCATTACGCACGGGTTTTTCCTTCTGATGATTAGGATATAGATGATTCAGTCTAACGGAAGCTGAAAGATCAGGTGTGTGTAAAATGTCAGAAAAGGACAGAAAAGTTTCTTGTGCTGGAAGGACTTGTGCAGAGCATCAGTGCAAAAGCAGCGCCCGGGTACAGTGGACGGAGGCGTGCGGTGCCGCGCTGCTGTGTGTTGCGTTATGTTGTCTTTCTTTGGGATTTTGCGTGATGGTATATGTGCGCACCTCGGAGCTTCAGGACAGGTTGTTCAGCCTAGAAAAGCACAGAGAACCTCACCAATCGACCATTCTTGAGCAGTTAGAACCTGTGCTCATGAAGCGCCTGGATCAGATGCTGGAAGAGGTGAGTGCATTAAGTGGGCTTTTGAAGTTTAACCAAGATGAAAATGAGAACAGTGACCCGAGAAGCACACAGTTATTGCATAATTCACCTATCAATTATTTTAACTGTAATAAACGATTTATTTTTTGTCTGAAAACTTCACATTGACTCACTAACTGACATACAGGGACAGTATAGCCCAAGTAGACGAACCCACCGCCGCCTTTTGGGAGACTGAAGTGATTAGGGCTATACAGTGAAAATGATCAAAGCACGACCCACAGATCCCGTGTACCTCCCACCTCGACACTGCTTGTGTATGATTTTTGGGTCACTGGCAAATAGGACAGCTTTTAAGTCGATTTAATAGTTTATCATAGTAAATTGATCTACATTGATCTTTTTATGTTAATTTACTTAAAAACTGTAGCCAGTCCATACATTTGGAATACCTGAAGAAAACCTTCCTGAACTTTTCATTTCACTTAATTTTTTAACAGATCATGACCTCCCTCCCCAAAGAATAGAAGCAATTTACCACTAGGGGTTGCCATGTTTGTGAGCAGGTGGAGTTAAAATCCATTGGTAAATGTATATAATGTAAATAATAGGTGAGATATTAACAAGCCACTGTCAGGCATGGCCATTGCTTCAAGCCTGCCACCAGTAATCTTTTGTTGGCTTCTTGGTAAGATTTTAACCATGACATGCTTGCACTTTTGTTAATCCATTTCAGTCTCAATTAAGTCTGAACAGATCTACTATATTTATATTTCATCCCAAATATTGACTACTTATGACAATGCTGCTGACTTTGACTGCACCACTTATTAATTTAATTTGCTCTTCATGACAAATTAATTTGCACAGAATGCTCTAACAGTCACAGTAATGAGTAATTTTGGTTGGTTACTGCATGAGAGTACATCGGTACATGTTTTTCAGAAATTAGACCATTTTATCCACTGTAAAGTATAATTTAGCACATTAATAATTATAATCTTACACCAACCAACATTAAATATATTAAGTATTTTTTTTCTCTCAACATCAAATTAGAAATAAGTAAATATCCATTTTCGTTTATGTCTAGCTACTGCCACCAATAGCTATAGAGATTAAAGGATTGAACAAAAATCTAGGCAAAGTGTAGCCAAAAGTCCCTTAACTAGGCAGAAATTAAACATTATTTTTCTGTGGCGCATGTTAAACATCATAGTGTTATGTTAAAAGCTGAAATGTGTGAAGTAAAAAAACATCACAGACCACCAACATGCACACAAACCTAACCAGCTCCATTGCCTGTCCAGTTTTCTTTTCCCTTTCTGAAGTGTTTATGGACCATTCACTTTCACTAGTCCATTTCAGAACAGCATTCACTCCCGTTAAGGGTCGCCAAAGCAGATCAAGATCTGCATTACTGATTTGGCATAGTTTTATGCCATACTCTTCCTGACACAACCCTCCAATTTATCGGGTCTTTGGATCAGCATAGAATGCACTGGTACCCAAGGTCTCCAATTCACCTGGTTGCATGTTTTTGGACTGTGGGAGGAAACCCCTGCAAATATGGGGAAAATATCCACTCAGGAAAGACCTAGGCACATCACATCATAGGCTTACCGGTTTGAGTTTATGAAACTGTATCTGTAAGTTATAAATTAACGTTAGCTGGATCTTTTGGGTTAAGTATTAAGTACTGCTTTATTGAATTTACTATCTATGCCCGGTTTGTTACTCATTTTAACTGTAAGTAATTAGGTGAATTCCAAGAGCTGACTTAAGTGCCCTCGAGCAAGGCACCTAACCCCTAATTGCTCCCCTGGCCCCGTGGCTAGGCTGCCCTTTACTCCGGGCACATGTGCTCACTGCCCCCTAGGGCTCTCAAGTGGTTTTTTGTGTTTCACTGCA
>JAYDZG010000039.1:22879837-22891934 GCA_034509265.1 Microcambeva bendego
TCAAGTGGTTTTTTGTGTTTCACTGCACGGCTTGAGTTAAAATGCGAAGGATGAATTTCACTGCACAGTGATGAAAAGGCTATTCTAAACCCTTAAAATTCTGAATTAATGCTTTATATTATTCATGTCAGCAACATGTAATGTATAGCAGTGTTTAAAATGCCTTTTAACCCTCGATAATTCTTATGAGCCAAATGGTTCTCCTCACAGCAGCCGGTGCACCATTTTATTAAATTCTTGTTACCATCAGCACTAACTGGTCACAGCCCAAGACAGCAAAGTGGAGAAAAGTTTAATATACAGCTGTTCTCAGCCTACCATTCCTTGCACTGACCTCCAAGAGGCTCTCACCCAGGAGTCTGTAAAGTATATGCTGTGGTGATGTGTTCCTGGAAATCAGAATCTCAGACCTTCGTTAGCAAAGCTGTGGGACTTCAAGACAAGTAGCCACAGTAAGGCAAAGCAGGCTGCTAGAGAGACAGCCAGACTGTCTCCGTGCTATAGTGGCGCTGAACTGAAGTGTGACTCCCTCAGGCCTAGACTAGTTCTGAAAACAAAATAGAGATGTACAGTGACTGAAATGTGACTATTAATTTTAAACGTAGCCATCAGGTTAAGAAATGTTCCTTTATTAATCTTCATTAGCTCTGGTTTGTAAGATACTGTGTTAAGACAAGGGTCTGCCAGTATTATCCTGGGAATCATTTGTGGTTTGCGTAAACTGGGAAAAGAAAAATATATCTCGTATAACTCTAACCATGACTTATTACATGGGCCTTAAAATGAGTTGATTAGGGCTTGATGTCTGTGTTGGAGACAAACTGGACATTACCCACTTTATACATATGGTACTCATAGCAAAATGTTACTTTAGCTATTGCATCATTTTCCTTAACCTTCTAATAACACTGAAGTTGTTTTGTTTTTGGAAAACGGTCTGAATAAGATACTTTTTTCATCACTGTGTACACTAAATGGTCAGAGGCTTGTTGGTATCATATATTAAAGCCATGGGCATTTGCCCACCTTTATCAAAGCCTCCATTTTTAGAGAGGCTTTTCACAGGATTGTGGAGTGTCTGTGACTGCTACATCCCAATTAGACACATGATAGGCCATGTGCAAGCCACTGGTATTCCTTCTTACATATGGAAGTTCTTCCTTTTTCAGTCCAGTTTCTGAAATATTCCTGATTAAACTCATAAGTCTTGATCAGGTATGTGGAGGGGTATCCACATATTTTGGTCATATACAGTAGATGCTGCTAAACTAGAAACACATTTCACCAGAGTTAAATAGTCGAATTGCACAGACTGGTGACATGGTGGGTAAGTGGCTCAGTGTCTGCTTTGAGATGGACGTCCCTGTCCAGGGTGTTTCTGTGTGCCTTGCGCTTATTGAAAACCTGGGATAGTATCCAGCCCCTCCACGTCACCCTGATTCGATCACTGGAGTTAGGAGAGTGAGTGCACAGATGAAATATCTCATCAAATGTGGAAATAAATCTAAAATTATCAAGGTTTGATTTTTATTTTTTTTTACATCTCAAAGATCTTTAAGAGGGGTGTGTGTACAATGGAGTTTTGTATCCACTTTATGTACTACCTAATGAGCCGAATTAATATGAAGGTAAATTATTGCGGTCATTCCATGTTGACAGGCATTGTTAATAAAAGAAAGGGTCAGTGCCAGTTCACTCCATTGATGGAATGACATGCACCCTCTGTTATGCAGCTATATCCTGTGTGCCTGTGGTGAAGTTTGAACCGCAGACTGCATTTTCATATATTTGAATTGAATGTTAAAAAGTAGATTTACAGAACTTCTTGCATGCTAACATATCTGGTTGATTTCGAATCTGCAGTTAAGTTCTGTTTTGCTTTTTTCCAGAAATTAGCCTCACGTTTGTCGAAGACCAGAGAGATTCGTGATGTCTCTCCCACCTGTCTGTGTCCACCAGGTATGTTAAAGTCAATTCCACCCTCTTCCCAACCCACCTATGCTTCTGTAGCACACCTATGTCTGGGTTTTGAAAAGTTATACGCTCACAGCAGTGAATATAGTTACGTTTGCTTAGGGGTTTGGCATCTATTCACAAAATCACTCTGATTTTCTGGTCCTACAGGTATATGTAATAACTGATTTTTGGATGTAGTTGTGGTATGAATAAGAGTGATCCACTCCCAGTTATATTTACTTTTTAAATTTGTAATTTAACAGCATGTGTAAAATGTCCTCTAGTTTGTCCAAACCCACAGAAGTGCACTTGTGCCCCAGGGTTGGCATTGCTATTGTAACAGGTGCAGTCATATTTTGGGCTTTGGCAATCACTGACTTTCACTTGTCATTTTGGGTTCTGATGCATAGATGAATGACAGGCTGGAATCTTCTTTGAATTTCTGAGCAAAACAAACCACAAATTTTGAACTAAAGTTTAAAAAGTCTGACTGACTCTGCTGGGTAATGGTGTGTTTAATCATACATAGATTCATTCACACTTGGACCTACTGTATGGCAGTAATACACACTGTACAATGGGGCACTGCTTTGAAGGTACTATTGTATTACCAGTATACTTAGCGTTATACCTCTTGCATTGTGTTCCAGATTACTTTGGGAACAGCATAAATCTAGTTCGGAGTCATACATAAAATTCCCTTTTTGCTTTATTAATAATAATGCTCTTACTGCTGCTACATGTAATCCTCGACAGTTATTTGTATTGGGTTGTGCTTGCAAACTTTAGCTCTACTCACTTCTGTGTGGGAGCTTTGTTTTCCTCCCACAGTCCATACATGTAAGTTAGATGAATGTTGATTCCCAAGCTCTTTCAATTTCCACAGTTTTAGTGTAATAGCAGCACAGCTACTTGTTTCCCTGGCCCGTAATGCAGGTGTGAAACCTTCACTTACGTGTGAGAAAGCGAGAAAGGTGGGAAAACATACATCTTGGAGTGCTAATTGGCCATCAATAGTAGTCATCAGTGTGTTAACACATCAGATGTTCCAGATGGTCTCTGTGCTTGGGCGTGTTTGGACTTTATGACTTTTCTCTAACTAGACTTCCTGGTCTCTCTCTAATCACAGTAAAAGTTACTAAAATGTGTGTCCTGTCATTCTCAATGCTCTGGTTATCAATGCTTCATTGACTTGAATGCAACACTACTATAAAATGTATACTGATAATGCTTGCTAATTGGCACTATTAATGTGATCTCCACTCTTATGTTAATATTAGGGAGGAGATATGTTTGGTAGAATGCTAGTCGTGGTGTCTGTAGCCTCTTGTGTATATGTTTACTGTACATATGTGGATACAAGATGTACAGTATATATGTATATGTAGATATCTCTTTTCCCCAGCTGCTGCCTGTCAGTCATTCCATCAGGTCGTGTTCGGATTGCTTTCATACCCTTGTTTATTTTGAGTGCCAAGGGGCACGCAATAATGGCTTCAGTCGGCAATCCTTAGAAGTCCCTCGTGAAATGTACACAAGCCTGCACACACACACACACACACACACACACTAATACACTAACACACAGGTTTCTGTTTTATAAATAATTTAGCTTTATCTCAGATATATTACAAACCGCATATTCAAAATAATTTTAGATATATTGTATGGTGTAAAAGACAGAAATATAGAATTTGATATCTGCAACACACACAAAAAATGTTCGGAAAGAGAGATTTTCACTCGTGTACTCATGTAATGGTTTGGGAACTGAAGACACGTTAGCAACTTAACAGTCTGTGTCTTTGATGTCTAATTCACTTTTTCATGCAGCACCATACATATTCAATAGGAGACAATTATGAACTTTCACGGGAAAGAAGTCACTACCAGGCAGTCTAGTTTTTACAGTTAACATTAACTGATATGAACAAACAGGCACTAGCTGTAGCACACAATGTTATATAATTTAGATAATTATATTTGAAGAGTACCTAGGAGAATACTTAGCATTTTAGAAACATTTAAAAATTATTGAGTGCTTTAAAAAATGGTTTCGGTCATTAAGAGAACAGTGAATGTAAACATTATTCAACATTGTGTAGTAAATCTAAAAAGTTTTCAAAGGATGTTATCAACATGAAAGTGATGCTATAACATTTTATTTGCTGAGAAAACCAATATTGTCTTGTTTGGTGGAACAGATTTGCATGGACTACTCATTAAAGCAAAGATTTCATTATGTGGATGGTTGTTTGCTTTGATCCATTTGGAACCTTAAACATATCAGGCAGCAAAAGCTGTGGAAAACAAAGATCAGTAACCTAGATTAGAGATGACCAAGAGATGAGATGATAACAGTACAGCAGTGGTCATTTAGTGGTAGAGATAGACACAGGATCTCCCAGGGGGAACGGAGGTCAGCCGCCTTGTCAAAGAACTTTCTTGACACTTTGATTGAGTCCAGGCCTTGGCCTGCATATTTCTGTTAAATCTACACATTATTTGCTGATGGGAACCTTCTTGTAAATTCTATCAGGACATCAAGTAAAAGAAACTTATTTCTCTTTAATTTGATTATTTTTAAATAAAAACAATTCAGAGCACACATGACTTAAATGTGTTGTGATTAAACCACAATAGAGGCAGATAATGGGATATATGATCTGTCTTTACATTTGAATGTCAGCCTCTGTAGTTCATTCTGGATATGCAGCAGGATGTTATTGCTTGTTTGCTCTTGGAAAGATGTGAGCTGAGTCTCATGTCACTTGTGTTCTATGAGGGATTAAGCATGTAGGAAAAACGAATGAGCATGGCTGGAAAGGCCACTGGATAAAGGCTTTTAAAGCTGTGCCCCTCAACTGCCGGAAGTGTGCTTTGGCAGCTTTAGTGGCTTGAGTCCGAGAGGAAGCCATATCTAGTGTGTGTGAAACCAGAGATGGGTGGCAGGGTATTAAAGCATGGCATATTTGTCGTACCAGAGCGTACTCACCATCAACAGCAAAGCCACACAAAACAGCACAGCACCATACAGTCATAATCACTTTGCTAGCCTAGTGGGTACAGCTTTGGGCTATCAACCAGAGTTTGGCGTTTCAAATCCAGGCTCTGCTATGCAGCCACTGTTAGGTCCTTTAGCAAGACACTTAAACCTGTCTGTTCCAGAGGTACAATGGCTAACCCTGCACTCTGACCTGAGCTTTTCACTCTAACTCTTCAGATCAGTTAAGTTCATTTTATTTAACCCCTTATCCTAATTAGGGTCAGGGAGGGGTGCTGGAGCCCACCCCAGCTCTTCAATGGGCACAAGGCACATAACACCCTAGATGGGGCACCAGTCCATCGCAGGTACCTACAGGACAATTCAGTGTATCCAATCAACCTGGTAGCATGTCTTTGGACTGTGGGAGAAAACCGGAGTACTTGCAGTAAACCCATGTGGACACTGGGAGAACATGCAAACTCCACACAGAAAGGACCCAGATCGCCCCACCTGGGGATTGAACCCAGGGACAGTCTTGCTGTGAGCTAACCACTAAGCCACTTTGCTGCCCTCACTAACTGTGTAATGACAAATAAAGAAAATCTTTTGCTGCTGCTAAGCTAGCTGGACATAAAAGAATAAGCTTAATACATTTTGCACATTTTTATGTTCTCTATATATATTTAATCCAGGCTTATGTGTCAGTTTTGGTAAGATATTTTTTTATATAAATCTGAAACCTGTGCTCCATAGCTGCTTGCAACACCTCTTGTACTGTAAATGTGTGACTCCCAAAATTAAGAAATCATCAAATCTGGTGATTTATTTATCTTTCACACAGATTGTGAATTACTAATGCAGTTAATAGAGAGATGCTTGAGTGCACATATGCATTTCCAAATTAAGTCAGTTCAGTAAAGCCACCTAATCAAAACTTAAAATACCCACAGATACCATGCAGACACAAGGCTGTTTCAACCTTGTAAATAAGAGGAGAGGAAGCTTTAATCTTCTGGTTGGGGTTGGGTGTGGAGGTCACTGTTTGTGGTCATTTAAGGGCTTCCAAGTTCAACTTGACATGCCTGCTGACAGGAAGAGGCAGTGGCAGATCTTCTTTCTTGGCTGTTATTAGTTTACTGCTCAGCTGCTAGAAGACGCTTTTACTTGGAGAGGTCTCACCTGCTGGCTGTAATCAGCAGTCGTGAGTTCTCATGAGATGGTCTGTGGGAGAAATAAGAATAGACAGCTTCTGATCTTCATAGCTCTGTGCACACAGAAGCATTGTTCCCTAAACGACTTGGTGCTAAGTAACCTTGCTATCAGCATACTGTGTTTAAAGTCTCACATTAAATAAATATGATATAGTTTTAACATAAATACTATAAAAAAAACTACCACACAAAACTGTGAAATAAGAAAGTTGAAGGCTTGTGTCTCAAACCACCTATTACATAACCATAGTATAGAAAGCCTTTATTTTTTTCATATATGTATATAAAGTGCAATGGAATTCTTCTTCCACCTATGCCAGCTTGTTTAAGAACTGGGTCAGACTTTTACAGCAACTCTGGAGCAGGGCCTTGATAAAGAATATTCAAATCCACATTTTTTTTCCTTAGTCACAGGTTTACTCATTAGGCTACCACTGTGTTACTACTTTATTCTGGTGAGACATCATCCATAGAAAACTGGGCATAAGGCAGAAATGTTATAGTTTATTTATTTAATAGTTTAATTAATTAGATTTAGCTGGCCACAGTGAGTTTTGAGCTGTGAACCCCTGCTTATTTGTGGTTCAGGATTTTTTTCCAGTTGGAACCTATATAACATTAAATCCCAGAAACCCTGCAAATTTGCAGAATTTACTTATATCCTACGGATTTTAATCTATTTTTCATGGCAATATACATTTTTTCATGTTTTAATGTGAAATATGAGACAATTTAGTAAAACTTAGTAAATACAGAGTCTTTAACCTTTTTATGCCAGAAAGAAGTTGTGCTTGCATGAATGCCAGTACATACATTTAGGGGTAACATGGGTACAGTCTCACAAGCCGGTCTGTGGTAAATTATGTAATGAAGATCGCTAAGGTGTAATTAGCTGCAAAGAAAACCAATGCTCTTATTTCAGAGAAGTTTTCTCTTTTTCTCTGCTTTATTACCCGAAGCATCAGCGTGGTCAGGGGGCAACAATACACTGTTTAATGAAAGAAGGCTACACTATACAATACAATAAGCAGTTCTTCTACACATTGGAACAAACTGAGTCTCGTACAGCTGATCATAAATCTAAACATGATACAACTGATGCCTAACCTACCCACTTACCAGAGGAAGTGTGCTTCATAGTAATTGATCTCTGCAGTTTCTAAGCTGTAACTCCTGCCTCCGCTCCGAGATCAGTCACTGATTGTCCAGTAAAATTGATTGACATTATGCACTTTTATGCATTCCATATATTTTGGTCTCCTGGTTTTATATTCTCATTCCCTACCTTGCCAATCAATATTAATTCAATTATTCCGAAACCTTTTGAGCCTTAATGGCAGTGGCAAGACTGACAGAAGTGGTGGTGTTTGGCTCAGTTTAGTTGCTGATCAAGCAGAAGCTCTAGGATCTCTGGAAATCTGGCTTAAACATCTGGTTTAAAATTAAAAATGTGGTACACTAAAAAGGGTTTGACAGAAAGTCCTGATAATGTGAGAGGAAGAGAACGGAAGCCAGCAGGACTGAAAATGTGAGTTGGAGATGAAAACACTATGTGGTTCAGCCATCTGCTTTTCACATTTGATTCTTACATTGACAAAAGAAAACTCCCTCCATCTTTCCAATATTTTTAAGTACTGCTGATAGAAATATGACATGTACTTCTTCCATTAAGGTTTAAGAATATTTGTTTTAGACTTTTTTCCAAAAATAAATTGTGGCTTTAAAGGATGAGGTTATGTGAGCCAGCTTAGGCCATGTTAACAACTGTTAAAATAAACATTTAGTTGTAATTGGTCAAGAAATTATACACTACCAGTTTAAACCTCAGTGGTTTCTAGCTTGTTTTCTGTGCTTTCAGAGCTTCATCTGAAACACTGTTTTATTCTGGTTAAAATCTAAATTGTATCATCACATGCAGTAAGTTCTAAACAGGTGCTGGAAATGGAAGTGTGGTTTCATCTTATTTAATTCCAGTCATGTTTCTTGAATAAGTAATAAGAGGAAATTCATGGACGTTCCTCTGTGGGTGGCCAAACATGTGCCTATTTCTACATCTGCACATGCAAGCATGATTGTGAATCTTTAAAGGTGAATTAAGGTTGAACGTAAGCAAAGAACCACTGACCCAACTGAAAATTATGCTAATAACTTCTTACTCTTTAAAGACTTGCTCACAATATACAAATTCAAGGTTTTACTTGAAGGAAATAATTTAAAACTTCCCTGTAAAAAGTACACTTTCTACATTTACGACTTTTAGCAGAAGCATTTCTCCAAAGCAAGTGTTACGGGCCTTTCTTAAGTCTTACAGTGACAACCAGGCAGTGGTGGGGCTTGAACCAGCAACCTTCTGATATGTGCTGAATTTTAATAGCAGTTTCTACATTAACCTAGAAAGTCCTACAAATGTGGCTTAAATAAATGCATTGTTTTTACAGAACCCAGTTTCTGAAATTTTGGAAATTAATTAAAAAAAATTTCTGTTGCTTGATACAAAACTTGCTCTGTCACACCAGTCCAAGGTAACTGTTGTCTAACTCTACTTTTCATGGTTTGCCATAACTTTACAATAGAAAGCAGAACTGTACTGTAGTCAGAGCAAGTCTGCAAAAGCACAGTCTGTGTTGATACAGTCTGAATGACCCATCTTACCCATAGCCGACTTCCTGTGGGCATCAGCATGCATACTGCTCTTCTCTCCTCTTAGCGAGCGTGTTCTATGTTAACAGGTCTGGGCTAACAGCCAAAACACGTTTTATTGAAACAGAAAGTAGAAAGAAACGTTCCTTCTACAGTAATTTTGTCACTTGGTGTGTCAGGAGCAGTAGTTGGGGCTCTAGTAGCTCATTTTAAAAGGTCATGCAGTCACATTTGCGTCCAAGTCTAATTATGGGCTGAAAAGGTCCGGCAGTAGAGGATACTGACAGTCTTTATGAGGAGACCAGGTGAACCAAATCTGTTCAAGTTCTGGGAAGTTGCCCCAGCAATTTAAGGGGCATATATGCAGTGTAAAAGAGGTCTGTTAAAAGTCTGTATGCTATTAAGGGCCATTAAATGTATAAATTAATTTGTCTCTCTGAAAAATAGTGCAGGAGCAGAAGCCCATCTGCTTTGCATCAGCCTCTAATTTCTGGTAAAAGAGTCTGATGAAATGTTATATTGGAGGGAAGTGATAGTTTTTCCTACAAGGGAGCCATTAGACAAATCCAAAACAACCAATTATTCCACTATGATAGTAATGGAATCAAACCGAATTATCTATTTGTACCTGGTGATGTATTTAAATGAAAACAGATCTGAACTGTAACTAAATGTCTAAGGTAAATATGAAAGACAGCAACGTACAAAGGCAATGTACAAATTACTATTTTTAAGCAGTTCTTGAGTTTAAGACCTAAAGGAATGGGGCAAAAAGACATGGTCAAAAGTAACTGAACAGATACATTAAAGGAGAGCCGTTCTGGTTGAAATAACACTATTGAAGGCAGAGTCGGCGTAATGAAGGAATCAGACTTCTTTTGGCTAAAAGTCTTGGCATCAATGCCGTCTTTATACCAATAAAGACTAAACCAGATGTGTATGCATGAGAATTCCTTACCTAGATGACTTACCTTCATCTTTTATGTCCACATCAGGCATTGGTTTTGTGAATCAGTTTCTGCCATTTCCTCCATGGTTTAATTTCCTTTTTTCATATGAAACATAAATGCTTGTGTTTAGTGGTGTATGTGTTACTATGTTGGTAATGAAGCAGGCAATCATTGCACCGCCACAATATATTCTTTTGGGTCCACTTAAGGTCATACAGGTTTTCTATTAGGCATTACCTGCAATAAGTTTTCTCTATAATTCACATATAGATTTTGTATTAACACATAATGATGACATGGTAGTACAATGGCAAAACTAATTTTCTTTGTTTATAGCTGAATGAATTTGTCTTTGCTACCTAAAAGGATTTGCTAGAATTATATACACCGTGTGTAAGTGTCACACAACTTAGATCTCTGTATATACAATGGCCAATTTTCATTGTCTTGATTTGTACATTTATGACCTCATAAGCATCAGAAGTTAAGCATGGGTTTCATTTATAGCATTTATAATACACATTCTTTATTTGACCAAAGTTTATAAAACCTGTGGTTTGTTCCACTGGCCAAATAATCACACTTATTTGGAAATGTCTAGAAAACAAAACATTGTGTTACCAGTTATTAATCACCATAGTCTGTTATTTGTAAAGTTCTGGTTGTAGTGGTGATGGTAGGTGTTAGATTACAGGGCAAAGAATACCTCAGGGCTTACCCTGACTCTTAACCTCTCACCCCTCACACAACTCATGAATAACCCACACTCATTTAGGCAATGTGAAGCCAACTAGAAGCCATAGTTATTTTAGATACATATAAATATATACTTTGCATTTATAAGGGTCTGTCATAAAGCTTTGCTGACTAGTCAACACCACATTGTTCCCACTGCTTGACTATTCTTAAATAAATCTACCCCTCCCTCTTCCTTTAATAAAAAAACCACTTGAATGATGCTGATAAGCGATATACAGCATTTCCTCCCCTTTGTCTCGTCACGTTTAAGTTCCATGACCTTCTTACCTCAGCTTGCTCTTTAATTATTCCTACCTTAGTAGACCTTGTACTTTTTAGTGGTTTTTACCATCCCCCTCTTTCTCTGTTTCTTTTAGTTCTTTATTCCAAGGTCTGTTTTATATGAAGGGGGGCCGGACCTTAAATTAAATGAGGAAATACAGATAGATAAAGGTCAACATGACTGCTGTCCATGCTGGTTGATACAAATCTTTTTTTTTATTACAACTCTTTTGATGTCGTCAGCAAGTCCGAGAGCTTTTGAGCCTGCAGATAATACGATTAGCCTTTTTACAGTAATATATTTATTGTTACATGGTTAGTTTATAATAAAAGTATTTTTAGACTTGATTCTTGGACTGTGTAAATTATATAACACAATCGTGTACAACCTGTAGTTCGTTTTGTTTGGCTTTCTCTGCAGCATGCTCATAATTTCCACCCTCTTTCTGTACTTGTCAGTAATGTAAATGTTATTGTAGCATTAATAAATTAATTTCTTCCATCATCTCATTATGCTCCATTGTCCAGATTGTGTCTGTTTAATCATCTCCAGATGTTCATAATGTTTGAGCACATTGAAGTATTTCTATTCTAATTTATTACAGTTTAATATATCAGATTTTAATTCTTTACTTCTGTGCTTCAATGACTTAAAAAAAAAAAGTAACAACTTTTAGTGCTCCGCCATTCATTGCTCTCATTCTTAACTTGGGTGTTTCAAAGTGCTTTAAATTCCTTATTCTTTGAATAATCCAAAAACTCCCACAACAGGGACGGATTTTATCCTTTTGTCTTGTAAAGCAGTTAAAGACGGAAGTCTCAGTGACAACAGGATCTATGGATTTAACAGGAACACTAGAGAATGACCAATCCTCTATTCTGATTGATGCCAAAAAGCTGGAGACCTGAGGCTGACTTCTTGATGAGAAAGGAAGGAAGGGGAACTAGGAGGAAATTACCAGAATGACAAATAATCAAAGCAAAGATATATTTCTTTTCATCATTTATTTATTTGATAGAAAAAAAAATATCTTATAACAATTTGACTTCATTTTAATTTTGAAATTTGAATAATCATTAAAAAACAATACAAATTAAAATACCCTATTTCTGCTTAGGGTCTGTGTATTGATTTTAAAACAAGTATCTGTGATTTGTTAGCTCACTTGAACTTTCATTTAAATAACATGTGAAAAGAAAAGACTTAATGTTGGGTGTATAGAGGATTTCAGAGAGACATGTTACACATTGTGGGTGTAAAATAGGGTGTTAAATAGGCATCTACAATCACAAAAAGACAAAAACATCAACATCCCACAATGAAGAGTGGAAAG
>JAYDZG010000039.1:22898584-22910816 GCA_034509265.1 Microcambeva bendego
CAATAAGCAAGCAGTGCTGTTATTCAAGGCTTGGTGGTGTTTCACTTGTTTCTCAGTATGTGTGTATGGGGTGGGGGGGATTTCCCATTAGGGTGAACAGAATGACTCTTTCATGTCCCAGACTACTTCTACACTAGCCAGGCCTTGGCTGTGAATAAGACCTACCTTAAAACATTTGTTTAATTTAGTTAATTGTAGGGCAGTCTGGTCATTTTCATGCTAAAAGGCACCCACTTCCACTTGTTAAATCAATTACTAGCTTTATTCTGTTAACACCAATTCTTCACTTTACACTCTCCAAAGTCAGCCTAGTGCTTAACTTTTTGTTGTTGTTGACGTTCGCAGTACACAAGCTTAATATTTTTGTTCTTTTTATGTGGCTGATCTGTTCTATAATCACAAGATGACTGGTTAGAAATAGTTAATCCATGTGTGTATAATAAAGTCAAATTAAAAAGAAAAATGTAAATCAGGATATTAAATTCAGTATACTCTGAACACAATTTTATAGAACATCATTACACAAGGAAAACATATTAGCCATGTTTTTTTTTTTTTCCTAAACATTTGGTCTATTAATTCAGTGGGCTTGAACTCTGTGTGATGAGGCTTTTCCATGTGCACTGAAGTGAAAATCAGATAGGTGCATGTGTGGTGGATCCAGAGCTGGTTTTCTGGACGTGTCAGTGGCCGGCAACTATGAATGAATATTATGGGGCCACATTTCAATTGGTTTAAAAAAAACCTGTGTAATTAAGATTTGTGTGCGGTTCTGGCTCACAAATCATTTCAGTGGACTGGAGTAGGAAACGTTCCTTCCAGTCAGACTGGAAAAGCTGGTTACATATTTAATGTATGCTTTCCCTCCTGAAAGCAATTTGGGAAAATAATGGTAAAGTAAGGGTAATAGTGGCATGTCTGGCACCAGAACAATGATTTCTTTGAGGTTATCCCCTATAAGTGGGTCCCAGATGAAATAATTACTATAGACCCAAATCTTCTTTTTTAGTCAAATCTAAAATTCACCTATGGTTGGGAAGCAAAAATAAATTAGCGGAATCAAACTGTTAAAAATATTTATAAATGTTTGTAAAAAATGTGTTTCCCTTTAATATCATTATTCTACCATTTTAATTGTACATTGTCCAAGCTAAAACTCTGTATGTCATCAATCTGCTGATCTGTCCCTGTGGCCCAGTCTAGATTTTGGCTGATTTAAATGGCAAGCACTGCTATAATAAAAAAAAACAGAAATTGAAAATATTCAAGCCTTTAGAAAATATCTGTTTAGTGAAACTTCTTCATGGTTCAGGAAATAAGCAAAGAAAATAAATCAATCCCTACATAAAACCAGCTATAGTCTAAATGACAAGATTGAACTATTGGGATCTCAATAACCTCCCTTAATTTACTTCGTCTGGGATATACATATGAAAACCACTCAGAGATGTGTTCAAGATGTGTTGCAACCCTGGTGAAAAATAAGCAGAGACTGAGAGATAATTTAATTGCTTATAAACGATATAGGCTATAAAAAGATTTCCAAGACCTTGAACATTCCTAGAAACACCACTGGGAGTATTGTCTGGACTAATAGTGAAAAAGCAAACAGCTTGGTGAAAATTTCATCCAGGTGCCCTGGCAATCAGCACAACAAAGCAAACACCCTGGTGTTACTGCAAAAGACTTACTAGCTGGCCCTATAAAGGATGGGCCAAGGAGTTCATGGCCAATCTCCACAATGCATGCCACCAGTCCAGTCAACTGGAATAGGCTGAAAGGAATTCTGATAGGCCGGCAAAGTTCTGAGACACAGTTCTTGTGAGAACATTTTTCCTCCACCCAGATCTGTCAGAATTTACTATGTGATTGGCAACATGGATTCACAAAATGACCAAGGTATTTTGAGGAGCAATGTCATTCTTATGGGGATAAACCTGAAGCATGGCAATAATCTGACTTTCCAGTGTTATGGAAAATGATGATGAGACGATAAATAAAAAAGTAATTACTTTTGATTGTACTGGATTGAAGAATTTGGTTCCTCGAGCAGTGTCTATGAAAAAGGAAATTAGATCAGATTTAATTACAATCTCAGTCTCCATCAGTCTTTGGTGGGTTTTTATGGAAAGTTAAAGCATAAAAGAAATCACATCAATTAGCTAGAACATTTTTCATACAAAAAAATGGGATCATGAAAATTGCTTGTATAAATAAATATTGTATAACATTTATTGTAAGGAAAAATCAGAAGAAATATGACAGAGGTCCATGATACAGACTGCTTTGCTGTCTCATGGCCTGAAACACTTGCTAAGGGAAATTGGGAAATGTTATCTTTTATTATGTCATTTATTAATAAATTAAATTAGGAGCAGCTAATTCCCTGTTTGACCATTACAGGATTTTGCACTCATTTTATGTCAGGGTGTCTACAAACAAAAGTTGAGTTAAAACTTATGTGAGCTAAGCTATTTATTTAAATTCAGACTTTCATTTACAAGGTAGAAAAATTATATAAAAAAGTCAAGAGTGAATATTCAGATGTCCAGGGGTTTTATGTTTAAAAGTTTGTGGTTATTTTGAGGCTCCTTAGAGCCAGACTAGCTTGGTCTGACTACCAGATGAGTGTCCATGATGGATTGTTGGGTTTTCTAGACTAGACTGGCTTAACCTGATATGGTTTTTGTTTAGAGTTTATTGGCCCAGTGAGTATAGTAGGAGTGCATAGTGAAGGTTATTCCTTTTTTAAATAAACCAACTAATCTCATCAGGCTTTCGCCAGGGTTTCAAGATTGAGTTTTTATTTGGAGATTGAGCAGATTTATATTTGACAGGTTATATATAAAGCTGCAAAAAGACATGAAATGTGCTTAATGATTTTTCCAGGTCTAATAGGTTTTAAAGTGCAAAATTATTTATTATTTACCAGTACTCACAGAAAAGTGATGAGGAATTAAGAAATACGATAACATAAGATACACACATATATAATGTGCTTGCTGTTATACCAAAGTCTGTCCCTTCCTTTGCTGTTGCATGCAACATGCTTGCAATGCAGAAGGCCGGAAAGATGACACGTTGTCTTGGCTGCAGCGGTGTCTTTCAGAAGAGAATGAAATCTGATAGATTGGCTAGGGATAAGATGAGGGCCTTGAGCATTTTAGATCTAGGATAGCAGGGCTTATTCCAGAATTTCGTCATTCTTTTTTTTTTTCTTCGCTATGCTCTGTAGATAGTTTGACCTGAGTTAACTAATACATGATACAGAAATAAAGACACATACTATAAATTGATGTGAGCTTCATTATTAATGACTATATAAACATGATTAAATATAACAAGAATGAAGTCCAAAATAATTTGGGTGAAAAGGAAACCAATACAGACACGGAAAGAACATGAAAAGCACTTTACAGATCAACTTAAGAGAATTAAACCCACGCCCATGACCGATGTTGCTTCTTAGTCTCCATGCTGTCAGATTCTCTTCCTGGCAGTCTATTAGCTGGCAGTTTTTGAAAAAAGGAAAAAGGTTGCATCTCTAAATGTTTCAAATGCTGTCACACTTTAAATCAACAGGAAAAATGACTGATCATCAGATCAATGACAAGGCTTGTCATTATAATGTATGATAACATTTGATTAAACACTTGGAAACATTTCATGGAATGTATATCTACTGGTAAAGAAGAATCAAAAATATTACCACCCCAAATGGTATTTGGGATACAGTCCGCAGTACCCTCACAAAACATCATAAAACGTATTTTATAGCACAGTATATTTCACTATAAAGAGAGGAATATTGGGATGTTCCAATCGGTGCTTGTTAAAAAAATAGGATTTAAGACGAACACTTGCTAACCTCCTTCAAATACGCCATTAGAAATGGAGTGGACTTGCCACTCTCATGTGTGATATATTTGAAGCCAGTGCTTGATGTGCCTTTTTAACGAAGCTATAGATGCCCTAGTGTGTGCCAGCAGAACAGGAAGTGGTAGCAAGCCCAGAATGCGTCAGGAATCCGAGTACACACTTCCACATGCCTGTAAATAGGGTTTCACCTTTCAGCCCACCACTCCTCTGACCTCAATGCACTGACTCTACACCAAAATGGAATCCCATTCCCACCGCCTTTTTCCAGAATAGCAGCCAAACATTTTTAAAGGCTTCTATGCTTTTTGACTCTGTCTTTTATGATGCCATATTTATTTTCTTTTAGCCTTTTTTCTTAATTCTAGACTTTGAATGACGTCTGTATTTTAGTACAGATGCTATTTTTATTGCTCATTTGATATTGCGCAGTAACATGGCCAGACTGACTGGGTGTGGAGATATGATTTCATTCAAAAAGTAAATAACTTTTATGTATGTTCTGATTTTAGAGTCCCTAACATAACATCCACAGACAAGTTCTCATTTATCAAAGGTTTTATACACAAATCTGTGCTGAAATGGCTTAGTTTTAGTTATGCTCCTGAACCAGCACTACCTGTAGCCTATCACTAGAAGATGCTTTATACTTCATGTTTACAGTTTCAGCATTTAGCAGATGCCTTTATCCAAAGTAACTTATATTAGTTACAGTCTAAACAATTGAGGGTTAAGGGCCTTGCTCAATGGCCCAAAGCCACAACCTGGCAATGATGACGCTTGAACCGGCCTCCTTCCGAACACTAGTCCATTCCCTTTAACCTCTAGGCTATGGCTGGCCCATTACACTGATACAAATCTGTATCTTTAAAATAAAATAATTTTAAGTGCTTTTGGGCCCAAACATGATCTATGCCTGCTGATAGCTGCAATGTTTTAAACATGTCCATGTTTATTTCAAAGAGCACTCTTGCTGGGCTTCCTGAAGAGTAGATGAAGTACTCTGGTTTCTCCACACCCCCCACAAGAAGCAGACGATTGGCTAAATTGCCTTTGACTCGATGTGTGTTGCCTTTTTAGTTGCTCGGCATTGTTTTAAGAGTTTATTGCCATCATGTGCTTCAAGTTTCTTGGTGGTCTGAACTTGCAGGATAACAACCTTGCTAAAGATAATTAAATGTCAAGGCAAGGTAATTTATCCAGCCATTGCTTCTGAAGAATTTTAACATAAGTACAAACAAAGCACATTTTATATATTCTAATTGCAATATTGAGTAATATAGTGTAGTGAAATTAAGATGTAGGCTTTAATTACTTAAGATTCTGCATTTTATTCTTTAATATTAGCTATTTAGTTCTTAAAGTTGTTAGTTATTAAGTTGCCCTGGTTGAAAAGGGACCTCTCCTTTGGTCAGCTTTATTTTAATTTCTTTTTTTTTATTATTTTCCTCTAATCAAATTGCCATCGGTTGTTCTAGTTATGTCCTCATTCCAGTGCTGAAGAGCCATATCCTGACCCATTCACCTGCTTCAGTCTTTGCTCTCAATTATGCTAGCTGGTTGTTTATTGGTGGTTAACATTGGTTATGTTAAGAGTTGTTTCCTCAGTCCTGGCTTAATGTGGCTAAAGTGTCCTTGCTGCATCATGGGGTGTGGGTCTTGTCAATCCTGATAAAATGTCTGTGAGTGCTGTTGTACACAATGACGCCAGTTTTTGTTTAATCATTTCTTTTTTCTGTTGTATACATAATCTTCACTTCCACAAGTCAGAGATGTCACTTGCCACCTTAGCTGCAGTTTTGATAAATTTGCCCTGTAATTACTTAAAAAAACACAGTGCTTTCAAAACAGGAAAGAATAATTCAAGATCCTTTGGAAAAGTTTGCCGCTAGTGTGTGCAAAATTACTTAAGCCTACATTAGTTATTGCTCATTTCTGAATTATGGAAAACCTGTAGGACTGGTCTCTTCAATCTTTGGCCTCAAGGATACTTTATTAAAAGGTTGGCTGTCTGGAAACGGATGCAAAATAATGTCCATTTACATTATCAAGGGGCAAATCACTTGATTTAATATTTACCTTTTAGAAGAAAAATCTCTACATGTGATCCAAATAATTGAGGAAGTCCTTGGTCATTTAATGATTTTCTCTCAGTCTTTGACATGCTAAATGTGAATGTGAGTAGCAGATGTTTATTGGAAAATTAAACACAAGATAAATAAAACTACAGAGAAAAAGGTTCCTTTGAGTAATTACAAAATACATTTACAAGTTACAAGAATATACAAGTTAGTAGAGCGTGTAGAGTAGAATGTGTGTGAATAATAAAAATTGTATTAGCTAATAAGCAATATGAGAATCGTTGCGTTAAGAAAACAGAAGCTAAAATACCTCCAACACACAGACATATGAGGTTCACAGTTTAGCCTTTTTTGGACTCCTAGTAACAGTGTTTTACAGAATAAAGTAGCAACACAGAAAGTGAATGATTGCTTTTAATGAAAAGGTAATGAAACTGTTAAACTGCCACTATGATGATGAATAAGGTAGACTTTTTGTTTTAATAGGTCTGGAGATGCAGCATATAATAACAATATCCCAGTAGTGCGCTCTGGCCTCGGCCACCCTCTCTGCTGAAAGCAATGTGTAGTGGTCACTAACACATTGCCAAAAAGAACAGCTGGATCTCTTGATGAGCACTGACATCAGCCCTGTGATCTACTACTTTGTAAACACAACTCTGAAATTAAACTGCTTTATTTATGTGTAGAGTCGCCAGTATGACTCACTACAAGAATCGTTTACCTGCCTGTGTGTTTCAGCTTTACGCACGAATGGAATAAGTCTTCAGGACGGATCAATTTCAACGGTTCAGTTCGAAAAAAAGATTGAGGGGAATTGAGGGTGTGTTTGTGTGTAGAAACAACGTCTTAGAATCGTTAGTAAATTCAGCCATTGCATTGCTTCTAAAGATGAACTTATTTATTTTGTTCATTAAGTAATATGACCTCATTTATTAAAACAGGCGATTAAAAAACAGCACAAAACAGCGTAAATGTGGTTATTGTAAGCAAAGATTGGATGAGGCTTACTGTGTTTGTGCCCTTCAGTTAAAAAAATAACTATCAATTCAACAATTCAGTTTTCACCATCCATGTGTAGATGAGCCAGATAATTGCCCTTAGGAAAATGTGGTTCTAAGGAAATACATTTAATTTTTTTTTAAACATCACTGACTGGTATGCCTGAGGTCCAGATTTGTCTTCTATCGACATGTATGGAACAGTATCATTAAGGGGAAACTCGGATAGCAGCCCATCCATAAATGAGTGTTCTACATCTTTTTAACTAAATACTACAGTCACCTTTCTGTACGTTTTGAAGAGCCGTCATATAAATAAATAAATAAAATATTTAAAATCTAGGTAAGTATTTTTTTAAGTAAGGGATTTTTTGTGCTTTATGAAGCTACAAATATTTAAATGAAACAACGTACCAAAGAAAAACTGAATCATTTATTGAGATCCTAACTATTTTTTTTCCTTTTTTCTGTTGCAGGACCTCCTGTAAGTACACCAGACCTGTTCCTTTATTGAGTGGATTGTGGTAAAGTTACCCAAACTTTACTGAATTTCGTGTGATTTTGTGGTTTGTGTTGAAGTCTGTGTTGCCTGGCACAGTGTGCATGTTAACTTATTTTTACCTACATTTTGACAAACAACCTAGCAAAAATTATCTAAAATAAAAACCCTCCTAGGTTCAACCATTATATATTTAAGCTTAAGGTTTCATGTCGACTTAATTATTAGAAAAAAAAATCAACAAATCTTCAATGATACAATGCCTTTTGAGGCAAATACACTAAAATCCACTTTTAACCCTGATAAATATAAACTACCATGTTATCAGTTAATCAGTTGTCTTGCTTAGTTTGCTGCATTCTGAATCCCATATTGCAAACATAAAATTTTGTCTGTGTACTGCAACACTTGAGAGTATTTGTTTTACATGCCACTGCATTTTGTGTGGTTGCATGAAGCTTGGGTTTTTTTTATTACATAAGGTAAGTCACTTCAAATATAATACATGTAAATGTAACAGTGGATATAAATACTAATACATAACTACTAATAGGTCTTAGTTTATGTAATTGTATTTAATTTAAAAAGTAAAAAAAAAACTAATGTAGCTTTTTATTTGCTTATAGTTCCTGTTACTTAGGATACTAAGTCCCTAAGCTTCTAAGAGGCTAGAAATGGCTTGATGTTGGTATTTCACACAAGTAGTGAAACAGCAGATTGAAATATGCACATCTATCACGATTAGAGCCTGCAGTGAGTTATTTAGATAGTTCTGAGTGTGCGAGATACAATAGATGTCGAGAGGAGGAGAAGAAAAAGAGAACAGAAGAGGTAGCTATAAGTAGACTGAAATAGATTTGGTGAGGACATCTGCATCCCTGTGGTGAAAGAGTGAAGGTCGAACTACAGGGTAATACAAAGACAGCTTAGGCCACTATAATAAGGAAATATAGCATACGTCACTAATAAATATCTAAATTGTCCCATAATTGACCATTTTGATTGTGTTCATTGTGTATAATGCTAAAAAATAAAATAATAAAGATTTAAAGATTAAAATAATACACATTTCTCTTACTATTACATATACTATTCCGGCGTTATAATATAATATTTTACCATTGACAAATATTGCTGGTGAATCACGGTCAGTCACTTGTAATGGTTCTTAGGGAGGCCTTTTACTGTCAGGATTGATTCATTTGCAATCAGTGGTGATGTGACAATTGCAGTGCTTGTTTTCAGTAGTGTTCGGAAGCAGTCCAACGTTCCTGTTGAGTGATAAATGTTCATAGCTCTTAGCTTGTGGGCTTTTTGTTGATTTACTACAATGACACACAAATGATACCACTGTGGAGGCAGCATAGGGTTGAACCATCCTAGATCAACATTTATACAGCTAATTGAAAAATAACATACTTACAGGTGTGTTTCCATTACAACTTCAAGAAATCAACCATTTCTGGTTCCCTAGAAGGAAACACTTTGATTTAAATACATAATTGTATTTTATTTTTCACAGGTCAGCTCAAAGGGCATGGTATTTAGTTGTGCATGAAGCAGAGCTCAGTATTTTACACTTAGAAGCTGACAACCATTACAGTCTATTGAAAAGGGTTCTCAGTTTCTACTTGTGTTTATGTTCTGTAAATTCAATCTTGATTTTTTTTCCTGCCAAAAAAAGAATCAGAGATGTTCATTCTCTCAAACCTTTAATTTTTAAACATACAAATAAGATACTTTTTAACTGTAAACCATGACTTTTTCAATGTTTTGGCTGAAAAACATGTGTCATTTATATCACAAAATACCCCTATTTGGTAAGTGAAATAATTGGAAATACTTTTTGTACATTGGCAATTAAAACTTTAAATTAAATGCATCTGTGATTTGTTAATTGTCTTAATGTCCCAACATTTCTGCAAATAGAGTTTGTACAGAACCATAAATGGAGCGGAAAGGAAAATGCTTAAAGTTAATTATTTTAAATATCATACTTTTCACAGTTTGAGGGAGGGCTTATCCAGGAATTTTCCTTCTTTAAGGATCAACAGAGAAAATTTTGTCATTACATAAGTCAAATTCCACTTAAGCTTTTGCAGCTGCACAGAATGTTTGCATGGCATAAATCTGTAGAGAAAAGACTGATCTCATAATTCTCTGCTTAATGAAAATGGGTACATGTATTACAACCTGGCATATTTCACCAGAGGTGGTTGTCTGTAAGAGAAGAGTTGTAACGCTGAGACCCAAAACAGCCAGAGTGTTGTGGTACTATAACCCCTCCACGTCTGTGGAGGACCTAATCATTCCCCCGGCAGCACTGCAGCTATAATGAAAACCACATGTATTATGCTACTGTGCAGTTCAGAAAAGGGGGCCTTTTTCATTGACCTTTAGCACCCCTTATGGCCAGTCTGTGCCCAGAAGCCATCAACAGTCTGTTTCTACTCAGGATCAGACTACAAACTCATGCAGTTTTCATTCTATGTATAAATCATTTCTACTCACTTCTAAATATAGCTTTACACACTACACTACTATCTTCATCTCATAACTTTTTACTAATTCCCACATATACACACAGATTTATAAGATACAAACAAACAGGCAGAATCGAGATATTTGACATAATGACACATTTAAACCCTTTCCTGAAGTTTAATGCATAATTCTATACTTTAAGTGTACCTTGGCAAGATCAGCCATTGTGTCTTGGATATTTTACAGCATGTGTTAAATTCTCTGTGACCAGTCATGTAGTGTACACTTCCAAAGGACTAAGCACAAGGGTTAGTTTCTCTTAAACCCACCACCCCATTTTTGTCTCAGTACTTTTTATTCTGCAATATTTCTGCAGTGAGATCAAGAGATTTATTTGATGATTTGGTGTGCAGTTTCCTGTGAGCCCACAAATACAATTATAAGCAACTTGAGTCACATAGTTTGCAGTGTACATACATTTTTGCTCAGGTTTTCAGGATGGTCTGTGCAACAGGCATAACTACTACACACATCACACTGCTTATTTATACACTTGCATAATCATGTCCACTAGCTGTTGTAATTTTTGCATACCTTTCTAACAATCTGTTTTTAAACGTTTAACCCTTAATAACTCTAAGATCTTTTTTATTTAAAAGGTGTAATTGTGGCAAGACATTTGAAATGATAGTTTATTTCATAAAATTAATATTTAAAGTTTGTTTGTGAACTGTAAACAAAAACTACAAAATAATTAAGTTCTGAATTGCAAACGTACCCTAAGATACTAATAATTCATATTTATGTAAGTCATAGACATGAGTTTGATTTAAAACAGCTACCTAATATCTTGATCACTGTTTAGCAAACCCTAAAACAGCTCTAAACGGCTCCATAAAGTAACCATCTTTAATTTTATGAACACTTATTGCTGCTTTTTATTAACACAATCAGTATCATTACATTTACTTTGATCTGAGGTGTCCAAATGTTTTAGTGTAGTAAGTGTAGAAGCTAGTAGCAGTACTCTAATACAGAATGCTACATCAGATGATAAGATTGTCTTGATGTATTACTTCCCTTAATTACCAACGCCAAGAATCTAACTCAAACGTTCATTCAGGATCAAACTGTCTGTGACTACTTTTTCCATGATGATGACGATCAAATGTGGTGGAAATATTTGAACAGCTGAGTTGTGGCTAAATTTATACATTTATATATGATGTATTAAACAAATATATTCATGTTTGCATTTTAGTGACTTATTGTTTGTTAGAAAATAATAAAATATAATAAAAAATAAAAAATGCCTGCATGATCAAGTCTGATATGCCCTTTGCATGTGTATGCATGTGAAATTTTCTTTTAATTTTCTTTATCATTACAACACATAAAATGTTGGTGAAAAAGATTAATTTCAGGTTAAGTCAGTTACGTTTGTGGAATGCTGTTGTTGTGTGCACTTTTACGCTTTGCTGTAATGAAATTCACAATTTCAATACCATTTGACCATTAAAAGCTTTTAAATTTTGACTTATTTTTAAAATCTTTAAAAATGATGTAATTTAAGAATTCAGGATTTGATAATGGTTTGGATAGTTTTTGGATGTTTGCTTGGTAATTCTGACAGGTTATTTCTCTATTTTGTATCCATCTCTTACCCTTTTTCAGGGTCCTCCTGGACGAGCTGGCTTTCCGGTAACTGTCTTTGTGTCTGTCTTTGTCCTTGTACGGCCCATTTCCAGTCTCTTGTGCCATATTGAGAAGCTGCTTGTCATAGTATTAATATATAGATTCATTATTTACTATTTATGTAGTTCATAATTAACCATAGAGTATTCAGCTTCTTTAGTACGACACAATAAGACTTACATCTTTAAATTAGCAAAGCTGAGTATATCCAACCAATGAAATTGCAACATTGGTAATCTTCTGGATAAATTATTACAACTAATTTGATCTCAGTTTGTAAACTCAGGCAGTCCAGCTACTATCAAGGTCAACTTTTGCTCAGTGGTTGGCATCTTGGCCTGTCTGCTTTCTGCTTTTGTTGAACTGCTGGTATTACTAACAAAGAGCAATCTAAGGACATATGGTCTTTATTACAGCATGTTTAAACAAGCTCTCAGCTGCCAGTTATAACAACCCTGCTCCCCTGTTCATTGCACTTTTGCTTATGAAACCACCAAGTTTTTTTAAAATAGAGTGTAAGATAGAAGCAACAGCTCATTCATCCGATAGTTTCTGTTATACGTTGACAACTTTTGTCAGAGTTTGAATATCACTCC
>JAYDZG010000039.1:22914700-22929705 GCA_034509265.1 Microcambeva bendego
TATCACTCCCGCTTAGATTATTGATTAATTGTAGGATCTGGAAAAGTCATTTACAGGAGAAATGGGAATATATATATATATATTATATATATACACATATATACACGATCAGCGGGCAGTCTAGTAAATCTTTAAAAGGTGTGAAATAGCTGGAATCCCAATAGATCTTGTAGCTGCATTGATTTGATAAAAATAACTGTAGACACAATAAAATATTTTTTATTCATCAGCACCCTGGACAGATCCAGTTGGACTACATCCTTCTTGGGACTTTTTATTTTTCTTGACTGACCATGGTGATCATTATCATGATAAAGTGATCATTCTGATTACATGGGAAAGGTTTTGGAGCATAATGCCTTGGTCTGTAAAGTGATCTATTATGCAATTTCAAGAATCTGGTGAAATGCTGTTAGCCCAGTATTAGCTAAAAGCAGATTTGAGAAAAGAAAAAAAAAACAATCCAACTAGGTAATTAATTTACTTTAATGGATTAAACTTCGTCTGTAGCACATCGGTTATATAATTTAAGGCTTCATTGTTGTTTTGTATATAGTTATATTGGTACTTTAGGCTGTATGATATCTCCAGTGTGAAAAAAAGAATTCACATTGACTTGGGGGCAGCTTGCTCATCCAGGGTGATTCAAGGTTCAGATGTTTGCCTTGATGACATGATTTTGTAACTGAGCTGGGCATACAGCTCCATGGCTGGTGGAGTCATTAGAGTTAGATTGAGTGGATTTTTGTTGATGAGCCTCACTTATTCAAACCTCAGACACTTAGTCCTGTTTGAAGATAGTAATATCCCCATGGTGAGAACCAAATGTCTCTCTGAAGCCTTCAAAAACAATATAGCTGCAAATGAGTCCGAGTAGGGATTTACAAAGATCTCAGAACAATTGGAACCAGACCTTTTATTGCCAGGAAAATAATTAACAAATGGAGGTAATTCAAAACTGGCTTTACATGCAAGAAAAAAACATCACACAGCTAAAAGAATTATGAACGGAGATGTGGGAAACATTCTTCTACAGTCAATAACAGAGACTTGTTGACTATAATAGCATCTCATTTAAGTTAATCTGTCTCTGCTCACATTTTTTAAATAAAGATAAAGAAAAATCTTTAACAGGAATTCCTCTTTAACCATGGCTGTATATACTGTATGTACTCAGGATAAAAAAAATCCTCACACTTTTACATTTCTCTAAATGTATTCAGTGCAGTTCACTACCAACATCAGTTACTGTGTTGAACGAATCTAATGTTTAGGGGCTGCTCTGATTTAACCTCACCTTATTGTGTTTCTTCTTACATTTAAATATTCACTAATAAATAATATTTTCTGACCAACCTTGCATTTAAATGTGCAGTTAATCTTATATTGCATAGCTGGACAGTGGGTCTTGTGATTTAGACGGAATGTGGCATGACTTCACTAGTTATATATTTAAACACCAAATATTACAAATGTCAAATTAATTATCAGCATAAGTAATATACCAATCAGGCATAACCTTATGACAACTGGCAGGTGACATGATCAACTCTGCCTATTTATTTATCTTGGCACCTGCTAGTGGGTGATATTTATTAGGCAGCAAGTCGACATTTTATCAAGGTTGATGTGTTAAAATCAGGAAAAATGGGCCAAATTGTGACAGTGGGTAAAATCATCTCCAAAACTTGTGGGGTTTCCAATCTGTTGTGGTCAGTATTCATTCAAGTGTTCCAAGGAAGTAATAGTGGTAAACTGGCAACAGTGTCATGGGACCAAGGCTCAATGGTGCACGTGAGGAGCAAAGGCTGGCCCATGTGGTCTTATTCAACAGAATTAATGCTGCTTATATATAAAAAAATCACAATGCATCATAGTTTGTTGTGTATGGAGCATCAAAAAGGGGACCAGCACAAGATTAGGTGGTCATAATGTTATGCCCAATTGGTGTAAATTGTTACAATAATAAACACTTTGTGTTACTTTTTAAGAAGGTTGTTACAAACTTTGTTTCTGAAAAAGTTTAACATTTGTGTAAAATGCAATGAATAGAAGAATCTGTGATTTGTTCATTGAATGATAAACTGTTATGGTATTGTGGTAAATGGAGCTTGATGAGCCAATGAGTACATCAGAAAACCATTTTCAGTTAAACACACAAATAATAAAAAAACCAGAAAGCTGCAAATCAACTATATGCAGAAACACCCGAGTTTCACGGGCTCCAGATTGTCAGATGGTCTGACAGGGGAAACAGTTGCTCAGATGGGTCCAGAGTTATCTTTGCCAAAGATGAATTAGACCACCCATAGGTAAAAAGTGTGAAAGCCAACATCATTAGTTCATTAGTGCCCTGGCATTGTGTGTGTTGAAGTATCATTGACAACAACAGGGTTGTTGCAGGCATTAAATATAGTTTTTATATTTAAAATAAGTCAATCAGTGAAAACTGATAAAAGTAGATGGAAATAATTTCCAGTGTTATCAGATTCAATACAATGAATAAATCACAGATTCCTCCTTCAACTCCATTTTACAAAGTGTTCATTTTTGTCAGAAATATGGTTTGTAGAATAACAATAATAAATGTAATTTATGAAATTATATTAGGTATAATTTGGTTACTTAGTTAGTTTTATTCATTGTTACTTATTTTTATCTTGACTTTGCATTGGTCAATAGGGAAACAAAGGATCAATGGGCATTCCTGGAAGAATGGTGAGTTAATTGAAAATGTGTATTAAGCCCAGTTAATTACCTTCAAATCTGAGCCTAGTCTTAAATTACACTGAATAAGACCTTATTCATAAGCACCTATTTCAACATAAGAAAACTCATGTGCATAAAAGGCAACACACGATCAGTTATGAAGGGCAGTATGACAGACTTCATTTTGGCTCTAATTTACTGAGAAGGGATTTCCAAAAAGATGCAAACTCAGTGTAGTACAGTAAAAGCTCTACAAACACATCTGCGCATTGTTTTTATCTACTTTTGTGCAAAATGTTAGAGTAGGTGAAACTCACATGCAATCTGCACAGAAGATAACTGCTGTAAAGTGATTATTTTGCACCTGTAACAACAGGCAGTATAAAGTAAATTTAAATGTGTGTGTGTGTGTGCGCGCGCAGAAAACATTTTATGTTGCTTTTACATACTTTCACATCACTGAAAAAAGTACCTAAGAACTTCTGCATGTGTCCACATTTTTCAAATCAAAATTGAGTTTTATCATGTATTATAATGCTATAGTTTAATTTCTTTAAAGAAAACAGTGTTGTTTAAAATGTGTGTTTGCACAAATTAAAGTGTAGTTCCACTTCTTGAAAAGTAGTTCCACATATACAAAAAAAACATCTGTACACCGCTGCACACACCATGTAATCCACATCCAAATACTACATCCCATTTAACACTAGTGAACACTTTGGGGCAGTGAGCACAGGTGCCCGAGGCGGTGGGCAGCCCAAGTTATGGTGAACCCGGGGAGCAGTTAGAGGGGAGCAGTCATGACCTGTTGGCTCTGGGAATCGAACCTGAAAACTTCCAATCACAAGCTCAGTTCTCTAACCATCAGGACACGACTGCCCCTTCATAATAAAAACATCCAGATCTTCATTACAGACCTTTTCTTATACTTTCATTTAATTAAACAAATCTTGGTTTGTAATCCAGCCCCTTTGCCATAATGTGATCTTGTTTCTATCAAACGCTTGACAGATATTTGTAATTAAAGGCAAATATAATGGATGCTGAATGTGAAATGTAAAGCTACAAGTTGCTTCAAGTTAGACTTATTTAAAATGGACCTCTTTAAATATTTGTAATATTAAAGTATGTGGACCATATGTGTGGTCATTTTTCTTTCAAAAACCCTTTCCCTCTAATCACCTTAAATTTGACTGCAGATTCTATTTCAAAATTATTTTTTCTTGCCTCATCCCTTCTCCAGACATTCTCCTCAAAAAGTTAACCTCTGTCTACTCTTCAAAATTCTGCATAGACTAGCAATGTTTATCACATTTAAATTTCCCATCCCAGTATACTTGAACCCTGACCCCTAGTACTGCAATTCCTCTAGATCCCTATTCTGTCATATTTCACCCTTCTAGCACCCCTTTCAAGCTTCTACTGCATGTTTATACCCTCTCCATGCCTTTCTAACCCTGGTTCCTCTTTCTGTTTCTCTTCTTCACATTGTGCATGTGACTGTGTCTGCCGTGACTGATCAGGGCTTAAAGGGAAACACAGGGGAAAAGGTAAGTGCAGGGCGGCAGGCTGCCTGGGCTCTACTAAGAATTTTCTCATTATGGGTGGTTACATTTATCTGAGGGGGCTGGATACAAAGTACTGCAAATGCAGGTAGCATGATATATATAAGGAAGTCTTCAGGCTGTATTTCCAATAGCCTTGAGGCGCTCGGTTTTTATTCCCACAATGCTTGGATTACATTTATTTATGCTTTGTGAAACAGCTTTTTAACAGTTGGGCTGTAAATATTTCTAAAGTCCTGTATGCTCAGCAAATTTAAATAATAATAATAAAAAAAACATTGTTTATGAGGAAATGTTCATGAACCCTATGGAAACCCCTAATTCATTAATTTATTGGTTAATTAGTTAATGTAATTATTGTAACTTATTTTGTTTAAACCAATTACAATCAATCAATTGCATATTTGTCAATTTATTGAACAGTGCCAAGAGGATCTGGGCTTTTGAGTTCTAAAAACATGAAGTAAAATGAAATTGGGGTGTAGACTGTAGAAACTGGCTTAAATAAAAACAATTCTAATTAAAATTTGATTCTACTCTTAAAAAAAAAGATGCCGCCGGTCACCTGGGTGCCATCTAGCCGGCACAAATGGCCGTGCATGCAGCATACGGGGTGGGATGACCGAACTAAGTTGACACTCTCCAAGGACCCTGGTTAGCAGACTGAGGTGTCTGGGCAGAAAGTATGGGTGAAAAGAAAGGGTCAGCAAGGACATGCACGTGAAATAATTATACACAGGACATGCAAAAAAATAATAAATGTCCAAATTCGGTTATTTCTCATATTTCCCAGTTTAGACGTGAATGATTACAGTATTGTGAATCGATATGAAAAAACTTTTCCACAGTATGCTAGCCATTCATACACATGTATGTGTGTCAAAAGTGTTTGTTGTATTACTAGTCTATAATTTATCTAGTAGCTGAATCTTAATGCAGAAGTAGGAAATTACTTCCTTTCTTATTACAGACCAGTCAATAATATTTTGACAGGCTACAATGATTTGTGATGTCTGAGGTAGAACATAAATCTTTTATAGAAAACAAATCACATAGTTTCCCATATATTAATCCAATTGCAGCTTCCAATATAAATGAACCAAACATTCAATCAAGGTGAAAGTGTGCAGTTGTGATAAGATAGAAATGTGAATGCTATAGATGGCCATGGTGACCAGCCCAAAGCTGCACATGTTTGGTTCTGGTGGCCAAAGTCCATCTCATCTTTTTTCTTCATGTGCGATTAGGCTTTAGCTTCACAAAGCTTGGCTAAAGATATTAGAGAAAGTTAAAACAGATTTTAAGGATGTACTACCTGGCTGGGGTACAGACACAAAACTAAAGAAGTGGAGTGCGAGTCAAAAAAATTCCTGACAATACTTTTTCCCCCCCAACAGGAAATATAAAGTTTTAAAACATTGAGATCTGCTAAGTCAATTTCTGTCATTAGTAGCTGATGCTTAAATGTAGCTGTTTTATGCACAGAATTTCCTCATGTTTGAAATGATTCACGATTCCATGAGTGCACAGAGACTCTGGAGGGAAATCTTGGGAGTTTTGAATGAACTAATGAGACATATAGATTTAGGGATTTGCATTTTCTCTACTAGTATAACTACATCAAAGTGTGAAAATAAATATCCCCTCAGAACATACAGGCATTTTCTCAGAAACATTAAAACAAGCTTTTATTTGAAGGGGGCCTGGCTCATCAAAGCTGTCCTCCTGATAGGGTTTCACTACAGAGCGCTAATTAGGGAAAGTGCTGGAAATGTAATAACGTTTCCCTATGACCACAAAGTTCTGTGGGATTTTGTTGGTAGGCTGGGTGCACCACTGTGGTCTGGCTGACACTGTGTAAATTACCCAAGTTGTGGCAAAGAACCAGTATGCTGGGTCCTGCACGGTTTACTCTGCAGTATTATCTTACCTCCCAGTAGCACTATTAAGACATGAAGTATGACACTAAATCAAAATAAAGCACAGGATCCTTTTAAGTGCTTTTAGATAAAAATCTATTTAATCTAATCTATCTTTCTGTTTGTCTGTAGGGAGCACCAGGGGAGCCAGGTCTTTCTATCATTGGCCCACGAGGACCTCCTGTAAGTGTCTTTATCTCCACAAAAGTAAAATTTAATTATTACCAGTTTTCTTTTGCCTGAAAGTTTTACACACAATGGAATTTATCCTTCGCATTTAAACCCAATTTGTGCCATTAAAAACACATATATATATATATATATATATTCACACACTAGTACCTAGCAGGCAAAACTGGCAGTGACTGCAGCAGATAAAATTGACCATAGAGTCTGCTGGAAGGACCAGACTAAGTAGGCGGATCTCCAAAAGTTGTGCAAGGACCCCAGAATGAGCTGCCAGTGTAGAAGTAGATAAAGAATGCGTTAAGGGACCGCGCACACATCTATTCACTATTTTTAACTGCAGACACTATTCATAATGATTTACCGACAATGCTGTTTGTTAATAGAAATACATATAAAACTATTAATGTAGCTACATTCTAATTTAGTAACAAACTTTTTCTGTCACTGTTTTTTGTTCTTGCTGGCATGCAGACGTGTGTGTGTGTGTGTGTGTGTGTGTGTGTGTGTGTGTGTGTGTGTGTGTGTTATACTATAAAACTATGAAAAGGTCTCATTTTTCCTAGTAAATTGCAAATGTGTAGCTCCGTCTGCCTTATAAAATAATAAGTATGTGTTTGTTTCTCATAAATGATCAGTTTTCCATCTGCAAATTCCTCATTTAAAAGTACATGTGCCCATTTCACCCCTCTAATGGAGATGAATTAGACAAAATTCCCATTGCTGGTTGTATGGAAATACTTAAGCTTCTTTTGAACACTGCAGAGCTTTGATTTGCCTATAATGATGGTCATTTGGACTTCCATCTTCATTAAGGAGAGAAACGAAAACATCCCGACCTCCAAGATAATGATCCAGACACTAGAGTCTTAGATTGCCTCCTATTGTACTACGTATAAAAGTTTGGACTCCAGATGAAATGGGGCCTGTCCCACTTCCTATCTTCTCTCCACATTCCAAGTATAACCAAAAGGTTAAGGTTTCCCCTTCAGAAGTGCAATTTCCTTTCTGATTATACTGTGAAGGGCTTTGGACATGCTTTGTTTTGCAGTTTTCCAGTTCATCCCCCAAAACTCCTGGTTCCCAGGCCATGGATTCCTTATTGCAGGGTAGTAGACTGCTTGGGCAAAAATGGACATCTGGTTTTCAGCTTGCTGACTGCATCCATCTCTTTACCCATGACCCTTTACTAGTAATGAGGCACTACTGACAATCAGCATTAAGACGGTAGGCTGTAAAGGGCAGATTTGGGGCAGAGGGAAGTGTCAGGACTGCAAAAGGGGAAACTCTCCCAGCAGGTGATCTAACAGTGGGCTTTGTGCAGTCCTGAGATGGGGTCACAAAGGTTGATTTGAGGACATGACTGACTGACAGCCCCAGTGCATTTCTTTCATGTTAATAAAGAGGTTAAAAAGAGACAAGTTATATCCACACAGTACTAAAGATGCAGTGTATGCAAGAGTTTAGTACGCAAAGCTCAAAAGTGTTATTTTATTTATCGGAAGAGTACTATTTCAGCTATAAAACAACATGCAACGTGTGTAATTGGAATGAGTCTCATCATATCTGGTGCATTGTTAACAAAATAGTTAAACAGTAATAAATAAATAAATATTTCACAGATTTGACTAAACACTAATCTGATCTTATATTTAAATATTGAGCACTAAGCAATTTTATCCAAAGAAACGTACAATTGTGACTAACAGTTCAGGCAATTTAGAGCAAATGAACTTATTCAGGGGCCTAACAGCAGGATCTTGGCTAAGTGGGAATTGAACCAGAAGTGAACTACTACTGAACTACTGATACATACAATACAATTAAAAAAGAAAAATCCCTCCTCACTCTCAGTGCTCTGATTATCACCATCAATAACCTAGAGCTGATTTCCAACAGGAGAGGAAATCTATGTTCCCAATAACTACCTGCGGGTCAGACGTATAATCTTTTTCATTAGTGGTACTTACAGCTTCCTTGTAATTTCTCTCCGGTTTCCTTCACTTGCCGTTCCTTCACTTGTTTTGTGGACATTGAATTACTTTTTCTTCTCTTAGGGGAACTAAATGATTTAGTAGCAAAGCAAACTCTGTATTGTCTTTAGGGAAACATAACACTAATTATTATTGACATTAACTGATTCAATTTAGCTTATATGTTGGATTTTATATATGTAATTACTGGATTGTTGTTGCTTGCTTTTCTTGCTAGTTCTTTTTTGTGAATTTAACATTTTCTCTCTCCATCTTGCAAGTGCTCCCAAGAGGCAGAATGTAGTTTTGCTCACACTCTCCCTGTGTGTGCGTGCGTGTGTGTGTGTGTGCGTGTGTGTTTGTGAGTGTGTGAAAGAGAGAGAGTGTGTGTGTGTGTGTGTGTCTGTCTGTAAGCGTGTGTGTGTGTAGTAATCGACATTTTTTTTTCTTGTGTGTCTCCATTTAGGGTCAGCCTGGCACTAGAGGATTTCCTGGCTTTCCGGTACGTCACTATTCATTACACTGTAATGACCAGTATTTATCTGAATGGTAGAATAGCAATACATCTTATAGACACGTACTGGGATGATGTGTAGTTAGTCAATGAATGCTAATTAATTTTAGTAATTAATATTTTTATGAATACTACTGGCTGCCAATAAGTTTAGTGTAATCCTTACATAATTGTTGAAGGCAAATCGGATTAGTAATGTATCTTTTTGTAGTATAAATGAGTATATTATTAATATAACAAAATGGAACTTACTCATACATTGTGTAATGGCTAACCTGCATGGGGGGTGCACAGAGTTCAGTGTCCACAGGGCAGGGGTTAGACACATTTGGACAGTACGGGAATTGCTGCACATTTCATATTCACTCACACATACTATAATACAGGATGAAACAATAATTTTGTACCAGATTGAAATATTAATTTGGGGTAATTGTTGGGCTAGTCATTTTTAAATATTAATAATAAGAAATATTAATCACATAAAATGCCTACTAAGGGACAAGTGACTGTCACAATGAAATGATTGGTTCTAAGGTAGAAGCCACTACTCTACTGTAGTCTCACTTTTCCCTCTAGGCTTCTAAATGTATTGAATTTGGCTTGGGCTTTAACCTGGATTTATTTTAAAAATGCAGTCCAGAGTGGTATTTGTTTATCAGTTTGTTTATCAATGAGTTTCATTGGTGTCCCCTTTTCTGTTTCAGGGTCCCATCGGCTTAGACGGCAAGCCTGTAAGTTTTGTATTTCTTTCCTAACAAAGGGTTTCAGTACCAAAAGGTTTCGGTTCAGGATGGGGTAATTGTTTGTAATATTTAATAATAGTTGTGATAGACAGCGATGTGTGTTTAGGAAGTCACTACACCACATTTAATTCGAAAATAAAACATATGAAACTTATTTGTTTCTTCCTTCTTCTTTTATTACAGGGGCTTAATGGTCAGAAAGGAGACATGGTAAATAACCATTGCTGTTGTGCACATTTTTTGGATTTTGAAGTTAAAAATCCAAAACTGTTATGCTATTGAAAGACTGGTTAGTCCATATGAACACAATGATACAAGAGAAATTATACAAAGTTTGATTTATATATGATGTGAACCATCTTTAAAACAAATGACTGAATGTGTGTGTGTATTGAGTCATTTGTTTTAAAGATGGTTCACATCATCTTTGTTTATTTAGCTTGTTAAGTGTGACTTTTTGCACAGCACAAAAGGTAAACTTAGAAGTTCTGAGGAGATCTTTGTATTTTTTCTCACTGACACACAAGCACACATGAAGACTTACCTGACGATTTATATGCAGCGTAGTAAATGAAGTAAAAATTTAAACCTTGCAGTGATTAGTTAGTGTAGTTTGATTTACGAGCTGAGTGACTTGACAGATTTATGATGTTATTTTTTTCTGACAAGAAAAACCACTGCCTGTAGTTAAATGGACATTTTTCAGTAGTGATTTTCGCAGATTATTTCATCTTTTTGGCAGCAGCTGTAGATCGGCAGCAGCTGTAGATCGGCAGCAGCTGTACTTTAGCTATGTATACATTATATTCTCTTTTGTCCTATGAATCTTAATGATGCAAATGTTTTCCAGATTCTTTACCCAAGGTGCTGAAAGTCTTAATATATGCATTTTAACCATACATAAATTCCACATAGTGACAGAAAATATTTGTTATAAACCACAGAAAATGAAGATTTCTTGGCTTTTGGATGAGATGAGTAGTAACATTTACTCAGTTATAATGAATTAATTAATATTTTAAAATTGTATTAGTATACTCACTTCCTTTATTTCTGTGTTTTAAATGATCAAGTGGTACATGGGAATTTACTAGGGAATTAGTATTAAAATCCATTATCATAAAGTTTAACAGTTAAATATTAAAAACAATTATTTGTTTTTTTGTTGTCTTGTTATCTAGGGAGCTCCTGGGCCCAAAGGACCTCCAGTAAGTACTTTCCATTTTTTCAAACTAATTAAGATATTAACATCTATATTTATATAATATCACATTGTTTATCACAGGGTGAAGCTGGTCCAAAAGGGGAAAAGGTACAAACATTTTTGAAAACTTTTATTATTTTACTTTAATCGCATTTCATAAGCTTATTAAATCCATTGACACTTATTTAATATGTTTCAGATTAATTTTTTCTTTGTGTATTCTAAGTACTTTTCTTTTGTTTTTCCCAGGGAGTATGTGGTGATTATACACATCGGGTAAGTTCATTTTTATCTGAAGTATTAAACTATATGCTTTGCTGTTAATTGAACCATATTGAATGCTTTTACAGGTATGTTGTTTTGCTTTAATACATTGAACATAACATGCTTAGAATTCTACTTAAAAATCAACTTTGCGTTGATAAGATGCTTTGTTATAATAGAAGTTTAGGTCGTACGTGTGATGCGTGGAGCAACAGACAGAAATGCTTTCCATTCTGCTGAAAACAAGACTATTATCCAACCAACCTACTGAAACGGATCTGATAAGACCTGCACTTAATATGTGCCAAGAAAAAGACTTAAGCACATTCTGAAGTGATCCTGAATAGCCATTAAAACCTCTGTAGGCTACATGCTTCACAATAAGAATGCTGAATTCACTTTGTAGTTTCCATTTGAAATGCTTTTTTTTAACTGTTAAACTCTACGGAACATAGAATAAACAAATTAGCATGAACCGGCCTTCAGATTTTACTCCATTATGAATTATAGTTTAAGTATACCCTTCTTACCTGATGCAGAGGGTTTATGCAGTAAAACTAAGCATTACTTTTTATTATATGATAATTTATTATGAAGTTATTTTGTGACATAAAATTGTAGAATATATGCAAAGTAATGTGTAAAGTTCTTAAAGGAGTCATTTCTTCTAAAAAATACAAATGGCTTTTGTGAGGCAGGTTGCATGGAAAGCATACCTTGTAGAGGCTCCCCATCATTTACTCAAAGTGCCTCTTTATGGGAGGTCTGTGCGCGTGGGTGGTTACAGTTATATTGGAAGTAATTAATGGGTCACTCAAGATTTGAATGAGCTACATTTTAGAACATAGATAAGAATCATTGGGTGCTTTTGTGTGCATGTGTGTACTGGTATGTGTGTGTATGTTGGGCCATTTTAAGCAGGGACTTCCAGTGAAAACTCTGGCAGCAATACGCTCCAGTCAGACACTTATGATGAAGGTTTGTGGGGTCCTCCCTGTCTCTTATCCCCAAAGGTGTGTGTGTGCGTGTGTTTTCAGCCGTGCTGCAAAGAGAGACTGAATCAGATCAGGCCTGTTATCTAAATGAGCTATTGGGGGAAGCAAAGCCTGTCAGGAAATAAAGTTTCAGGGGAAACATTTGAAATCCCTTGAATTTTGTAATGTGTAATGTGGTCTGATCTTCATCCTGATTATAAGCATCTTCTGCCTCTGTTGAAAAGTTAAGGCATTACGGCTTATAAATTTGCTGCCTCATTGCCACATATAATGTGCAATAGTTAAAAATGCATCAGATTCATGTAGTCCTTTTAAGAGGTCATGCTCTTTACATATGTGATATGATTCTAACAATTTTCTTTATCCAAGTAGTCCTTTAATGGTCTAAAATTTAATTATTATAATCAGCCACAAGAAATTATTGTTGCCCTATCATTTAGTAAATACTGGGGTATGCATATTGTTTTTGTATTATTAGTCCTAATAGGCAGAAAGTGTCTATTATGGCTTGGATGAAATTCAGACCACATTTAATGATACATTTATACAAAGTTCATTGCATTTAGAAACAGTTCACTAATATACATGAACTGTAGATGCAGTACTGACAAGATTTACATAGTTTGTTTCCTTTGTTTGTATTTTTGCTCCTTCCAATATAGTGCACATAATTGTGCTAAATAATAATAAAAATCTACTTTGAATTATTAGATTTAAATGTGGCAGTCCCATCATAAAACACGTTAACGTATTTGATAATTATAAAGTAAAATCTTAAAAATAGAAAGACAATATTTGTTTAGTTTTTTTACTTTCTAATAACTGAAAATGAGACATGGTTTGCAGAAAGAAGGCAAGCAGTGTGTTTTCAGCCTTATCTAAACAGACATAGAAAACTCAGTGGGGACTAAGTCACTGAACAGTGGGTGAATTACTGAATCTGTATTTAATAATGCTGGTGATCTCAACAGAAACGGCGTATTGTGCACCCATGTGCTGGAGTACAGGCCACAGTAAGTCTGTAGCTAAACTCTCTTTGTGGCAGGACTGAAGTCAGCCCGATCTACACAACACTGAACAGAACACAGCAGCCCAAACACAGTGCAGATCATTAAAACCATAGGTTACTGCTCCAGAGTCATAAAGGTTTAATCTTTGGCTTTATATTCAAATTTTGATCTCTTGTGATGTAGATGTAGAGTGATGTAGAAAATTGTTAACCAGCCTATGAAATTTGTAGCAAAGTTAAAGCCTATTGGTGGCTTGGAATCTATTATACTGCTTAGCTAGATGTGTTGGAAGCAGGGGAAACCATGGAGATAAGTGTCATCAAGCTAAGCTAAACAAAACCCTGTTAAATTTGTATTTATTATTGGAGTGTTGCATGAGCCGCCGTCTGAAAAAGAGGCTGGGTTAACATGTCTTGAAGAAAAAGCCATGTGCTAGCACTGAAGAGTTAAACTTAAACTGGCATTGACTTAATTTAATTTGAAACAAATTTTATTTTTGAGGAATAAAAATGTTCTGTGCTGTGTCATGGACTGCTGGGCCCTGATTCAGTTCTCATGCTCTTTTTCATTCTTTCTCTGGTTCTTTTCTATCTCTCCCTGCCTTGCTGTTTCCCTGCAATTTAATTTTATTATCACTTGTTTCTTTTTCTTTCCCTCTTTATCCTGTTGACACCGTTTCCTCCCTTTGGCCATCTGTTGCCCTCATGACTTTTTGCACTGCGGCCCACCTGTGCTACCTGTGCTTTGCGACCTGAGCAGATGTTACCCATCACCGTACGCAACATGCACTCAATAAGCCCTCTAATTCGAAAGCGCCTCAAGGTACATCTCCCTCTGCCAACCTCCTTACTACTATCAGGGATGCCAATTGCCATCATCTGACTGCCAGCACACCAGTAAAAACCCTCCTTGGCACAAGTGTGTTTGCTAACCTTTTCAGTTAAGAGAATAGAACCGGAACTGTTAAGACACTTTATCCGAATACAGTCAGATATATCTGATCTATATAACATTTAACAGGGTTTCAGTTTTAGGTTTGTATGCTCAAATGGGAACTGTTAAATGCTAAAAAGCCCTTTCCTAAAGTCATATTGATTTACAACTCAAGCCGTAGCCCATGGCTGAAAAAAGCCTTGCAAGATATTCAGAATGATCTGTACTTTTCCAAAAATATCCACATCATTATACAAGGAAACAGAAATCTTGTAAAACTTAATTGCTAGATGGCTAACAACATAATAGCCAAGGAGGGTTTAATGCTGTTGATTTTTATTGTGAATTTCCCCAGTGTTGGACTAATAAAGGATTATCTTGCCTTATCTTATTTTATTTGGATAATCATTTTATATCAGGATACATTTTTTATGAAAATCTTTTTTTCCATACATTGGCATTAAATAGAGGTGGATAGCAACGAATGGAACAACCATGAAAAAATTCAGGTTCAAACTTTTGTACTCCATATAACTATTCTAATAGAAATTTCTAGTAAAGTACTCCACTACTCATTATACACAAAAAGCAATGCAATTAAATTAAATCATATATATATATTGTGCTGATATAATTTATATGTACAGTTTTCTGTAAAAGTATGTATTGCGCTCTGGCAAAATGACCAATTTAAATTGTAACCATATACATAGTTTTAAATTTTAGGTTTTAAGTGATTGAATCATTTCAGCTGCTCCACTGCCACACTGGATCATGGTCCACATTATTGATTTAGCATGTTTTATTGTGAGTCCAGTAGACCAGTGGTAATGCCGAGATTTAATCCAGGGAGTTCAGACTCTTGGGGCTGTTGTGCTGGTGGAAAATCACATATTACATATTACAATTGATGATGATGATTATCCGATTAGTCGCAGCTGACTCTCGGTCACTTGATGGATCATCGATCCATGAAGTATTTCGGCA
>JAYDZG010000039.1:22958608-22979448 GCA_034509265.1 Microcambeva bendego
TTAAAACTACTAACATTTCTGTGTTAGTATCTTTAGTTTCAAACCAGGGAGTTCACACACTCTGCTCCACCTGGGCACTAAACAGAATATCATTTTATAACAGGTTCCTTTTAATTTAATTTACTATTTAATTTGCCTTACACGTTTAAAAACTGAGTAATGGCTCATAAATATCAAATAACAAATATAATAATAATGCATATACACTTACAACACTAATAATGTTCTAAACTGGACCTGTAAGCTGTTACATGTGGTAGTTCTTCCATTTTTTTTCTGAGAGCTGGTCTTGTTGCCTTGTTGAGATATAACAAATATCCAGCATTATTCTTACAGTCATATGGGTCAATGAAACTCGTCTGGCACCACATCTAATATTATAACAGGAATATTGTATTGCATGCTTTCTGTATAATATTGGTTTTATATGAACCATTATTGACACCAACATTTAAATCAGGGGATTGCTAGCAATCATAGTTTTTATGTCTTTCAACAAATTTGCACAAATGGAGGTAATTGGGGTGGGGCATTTTTTTTTATATGTTGTCGATTATTGCTACTGCATGTGGTAAATCATACTTTGCTTTACATGAGATGCTTATTTTCATTTCTAATTATAATTTCTATTCTTCTCAGGGCGATGATGGCCTACCAGTACCAGGGTGCTGGAATAAAGTAAGTACATTTGGATGGAAAAAATGGGATGCTTTGTTGTGTTAAGAATTTACATAAATGGCAATCTTTTATATTGAAGCAGCTTAGTTACTTTATATCTTAAGCAATTTCATCTGGACAAAATGCATGAAATAACATCAGACTTTTGTGCTTCTTGTGTTGCAGTGACATTAATCCCGGAATGTCTTGTGTGATTGTACATAGAATATTTATTTTTGTACTGTTTTGCTTTTTATATGTTGGGGAAAATATAGAAAATCATAAAAATACTGGAAGGACTTTTGTACAGAATAATTTTTATTATAATTTTAATATTTTTTATATAATGGTAATATTTTTTTGTAATGGATTTTAAACTGTGCCTTATGCATCATGTCAGAATGTTTTGATGAGAGGAAGTATACTGTGGCAGCATATGCATGATATTTGTGCATTATGTTAACTGATATGTGCCTATTAACTTATTGTATAATGCTGTTTTAATGAGCTGTAACAGACCCTGCTGCACAAATCAGTGAAGCTAGAACCATGAAGGGCCTTTCATGAGGAATGCCCATCATTTATAAGATTAAAACTGATACCAAAAGTTATAGTGCAGACCAACTTTGCAGTTGCTAATGATTACTGTAAATGTTTTAAACTATGTGTTTACCAGATTGCTTTTACAATGTATTTGTAACTATAATTTGTATACGTTGGTAATCTCTAAAATAAGGTTCTGCAAAGTCCAACGAAGTTATTTAAATAAGGGAATGGAGCAATACTTGCATAGCTTTTTCTATTCCTTTGCAAAACGCTTATTGTTTTGCCATATGAATAATTTTAGCAATAACAATTCAGATCTTGTTCTGTTTGTTATATGATCTTGCCATGTTGCAGGATAGTGCCAAAGCCATGTTTTATACCTGATTAATACTTATAATTATTAAAACATGTATATTGCTGCTCATTGACAAGCAAACTGCTGCAATTGCTATAACATTTTGTACATTGTACCTCAGAAATTAGGCATCTACCAATATGCAACCCTTACAATTGAATTAGCCATGTAGTACTATTCAGACGTTTGAGGGGTCCAAGCTAATGTTTTCATTTTCTTTTTGTAGTTCCATTTGTGTGTCGAAGGAATATTTTTGATGAGTGTATTGTTTATGAATGCTGCTGCTTGCCATGAAAACTGTCTAGGTTTATTTTGCTTGTTATTGTAATTGATATTAATTACAGCTTTGATAAAAATCAGCTTCAGTTAACTAACTCACATTCAGGCCTTAATACCTCATACTGTGCTGTTGTGCTCTTTTAGTGGTAGCAACACTTATCAAGAATGATGTAAAAAGCTATTGGTGAACAATGAATGCTAATAAATTGTAGTAAAACCTTAGTCTCATGTAAGTATTATTCATACGGCCCCGCAGTATAGTTTCAGGTTTGGAATTGCGTAAATGGAACTGTGTTAATAAACTGGTCAGATATACATCAAGTTACAATTATTTGCTTATTCTTTTCTGCTAAATAATAACTTACAAAAAAGTTCCGTTTCATTGAACACAAAGCAGAGTCCAAAAAGAAAAAAAATCTGTGCAGATTTAAAAAAAACAATATAACAATATAATATCCAGCCTGAGCGGCTAAGTGGGTAGCACTGTCACCTCACAGCAAGAAGGTCCTGGGTTTGATCCCCAGGTGGGGTGGCTCAGGTCCTTTCTGTGTGGAGTCTGCATGTTCTCACCGTGTCTGCATGGGTTTACCCAGCATGCTCTAATGTTGTCTAGTAGCTCAAAAACATGCAAGTGTGGAGAATCAGAGATACTAAATTGTCCATGGCTTTGTTCGATATAAGATTGTTAACTGATGAATCTTGTGTAATAAATAACCATTTCCTGTCATGAATGTAACCAAAAGTGTAAAACATGTTAAAATCCTAATAAACAAACAATATCCAGCCAGGATTGTGCCAATGGAAATTTCACATTTAAATTGATATCAACATAACGGGAATAAATTGTATGTACTATATTCAGCAATACTAGAAAATCTTAACTGTAAAACTTGATTTACTATTTAGCTAAATAATCTTAAATTATCTTGCACTGCTTAGATGTGAGACATTCATTTTACCAGACAGTCTAATGCTTGCTTGCCTGGTGAGTGTCCCTTAAACTCACTGTTTGAGTCATTCTAACTGCTACCTGGTGAGTTAAGTGTTTATTTGAACAGTTGGCATGCTGTTGTATTGAGAGATTTTCATTCTACCTCAGAAATCAGCAGCACTGGATTAACTTTTCTTTATTTCATTAAAAGGGTCAGAATCCTTTCCAGCTGGCTAAGAAGTAAACTCACACAGAGGTGACCCTTACTTGGTGGTTTAAATCTGAGCTATGCAAAGAAACTTAAAGAGAAGGTCTTTAAGTTTAGAGCTGTGCTGGCTGTTTCACGGGATGGTCCTGGATGATCTAAGCGGGCGTGGTGTAACTCGGAGGCTCCACACTGTGGCATGTGTAAGCACCCTGCACTTTGACAGGACTACAAGAATCTTCTTTGACATTTTTCTGCAGAAGATTTAGCAAACAGCAGCTGTAACAAAAGCGGTGTATTATATCACTATATTTCATAGACTTTTCTTTATTTTACCTTCTTCACTATGTGAAAAGGCATTTTGGAGTATTGTAACTTTTTTGTAATTATTAAACACTAGTAACTGTGATTTGAGAACTCGGCGCAGCTCAATGAACATGCCATCATGCTGTTCATGTGTTTCCAGATTAACAAGCAAAAATCCTTTAATGATTCCTGATTTTAATCTTTCACTGCCTTCTGTCAGTCTGAGAGTTGCAGGAAGTGTTCAGAGCCATAATGATTCACTCACAGATAGACAGCTGTATTTATCTAACGTATGTGTGAAAATGTTTAGTTTTTATTTCACAATTGTTATAAGTTACAAGTAAATTTATTCATTAATTATTAATATATGTACATACAGTATATGTCTGCTTACTAACACTTGTTGCAAGTAAAATTAAAAGTTAAAATGGGCATTAAAATATCAATCATGCCAGAAAAAAATGGATTATAGTTAAAAGGCTAATTATGGTTGATTGACTGAATAATAATTTTAAGGAGAAATAAATTGAAATAAATGCTGTGATCTGTTTTCATGCATAATTGCTTGAAGCTTAGGATGTGTTATGATGTAACACTTCTGTTTATGTCCATAGATTAATGCAGATAAGCATTCCTGTTATACTGTAGCGCAATTATCATGTTCAGTCAACACAATTTGTTAAGCATCTTTTTTTTTTTTTTAAATAATTGTTAGGACTGCATCTACTAAATGCTCGATTTATTTTATATCATGCTGTATGTGAAAGCACAATACTATTTGTTAAAGACATCTTTAGATTTTTGATGATACCAAATGAGTCCCTAAATGGTTTCCAACTGTACATTATGAAAGCTATACCATAAGAAAAAAGCAGTGTAAATCTCTCATATCCAACTTTACAGCCAATTAAGCCTCTATACAGCAAACATCATTTTATTGCAAATGCTTTTCTTATGAAAACAGGTCATACAAGTTTAATAAACCATCTAAATCTAAGCATGTTAAAAAGTTTTTTTGTATTTTATGCCTGCAGTATATTAACCATTTTTGTCTATTTATTTTGCACATTGAAAGGGGTGTGTTATAGACTACACTGTAAGTGTTGTCATTTCTTTTTAACCTAACATTTCCCAACGTAGACAACTTGCCTCCTGACTTTGTCCTTGTAATTTAGTACTTTTTATAAATTGTGTTTGATAGATATACATACAGCTCACAAAAATTTATGGCTATTTGGCGTTCAATAAGAATTTATGAAAAATGTTAAAAGTTCATGGTACAGTGATATTACATCACCCATCTGATCCCATCATTTTTTATGGGATTCAGGTCTATAGAAAGTGCAGTGAGGTACCCTGGTCTCCAGCAGCTGTTCCCTAAATATACAACATCGATTGTGCTTCATGCAGAGGCACAATGAGAATGGAACAGGGACAAGCCCATAGTATTTAAATAACATCGTTAATCAAATCAAAGTGTAGTGCAATTCTGTAGACACACCTGCCCACACTAACACCACCACCAAAAGCAAACAGTGGCTGATGCATAGCGCTGTTTTTGACGTATCCATCATCATTGGTGGCCATCATTTCTGCTCACCATGAATTAACTTTCATCAGTAAATAGCACTGAAAGTCACATCAAGTTTTCCTGTAAAGGTTAGAGTGCATTTTAGGTTCATCCTAAAACTTCCATCGAAAGCCAAAGATCCCTAACGTTTTGTGAGTAGTGTATGTAAAGAATAAATGATTTATTAATTCTAATGAACCTTTTTTTAACTGAAAAAATCAAAAGTACAAAAGATTGCTATTGTTTTAACTAAGCAACTTTATTGTATTTAAAATTATACGCCTGCAAAAGAGCTCTGTGTTCTATCACCTTTCCTATTAGTGAGACTTTTTACACACCTTTTTATATTATTATTCGATTATGAGATGGTTAAAAACTTTTAAAAAAGTGATTGACAATTCTTTTAAAATTAGGTACAGTTTGAAGTATGCTGCAGAAAACAAGTCTTTGTATTTTTTTTATCAGTTAAAATAAGATTCAAGATGATTAACAAATCACACATTCTTATGTTCCTATTTTTTTATGTGGTTTGTAAAAACATCATAAGGTCCTGGTATTGTAAATTAGTCTTGTTTTGTGTGGGGTTTTTGTAACTGTATAATGTATTACTTTGTATAAAAGTATTTAATTTGATTTCATAGCTGATTTAGCATGAACGTGCATATGTACAGTGAATGGTTTAAAGGGCTGCATCAGATGTCAAGTTTATTTGACCACATAGACCAGGGTAAAGGTTTATGCCGACTTGGATGCCAGTTATGCTCAGTTCATTCTTATTTATATGTATATACATATTTATATTGAAAATGTATTGCCATGATAACAGTGATTTTGTAAAATAAATCTTTTTTTTGTTGTTGTAACAATTGTACAGAAAGCAAGGGGCAACCATACTGGTGCTTTTTATCGAGGTTTATTTTGTATTTCTATTGGCCTACAGCCACCCTAACTGAAAACTGATCTAGGTCTTGCATGGTAAATGTTTAGACAATACCCTGGACTAGCTCCCGGTATTACCCAAAAACTTTGTGATTGAGAATGAAATATCTTGTCTAAACTGTAATATTACCATTAACATTTATTTACACGTACTGTATCACAATGATATCACTCAATAAAGAAATGAATAAAATAGTGTATTTGTTTTGATAATGCAAACTATTATTTTTTTTCTATGATTGAATATAGGATAAAAAAATTGCCATGATATCATGAACATAATGTAATGAATTTTGTAATAGAGCTTTTACAGTAAAGAATAATTAAACTCACCACAAACTCACCAGTCTGTGGACTCCTGTTTGAAGATAAAGTCCCTTACAGAAAGTACATAAAGAATTTTTTTCTTACACACTTGACCAAACTCAAGTTTTCAAGTGTAGGCTTGACAAATGCTTTTAATTAGATTTGCCACATATGTCTCATTTGCAGCCGCCACTCGAGGTTAACTACTTAACTAGCCTGGCATGTGCACATACAGAACCATTATTTTGTTTTTTATCAATAATACATTATTGCATAACTCCTACGTGAAGGCGCTGATCTCTATGAGATCAAATCCCATACAGAAAATCTTACATCTAACTGGTCAGATTTCCTGTTAGCTTGTTAATAGACTTGCATGACAGAACCCTTCCTGATCTTCTCAGAAGGGGAATGTTATCATGTACTACAGGACAAATGAAAGAAGCAGTTTGAATTGGCAGTGATTTGAATTGATTTTTTAAATTTCATTTTATCTATTACACATATATTTATATAATTTTACTCGTTACAATTTTAGCCCTTCTCTGAAGGGTTAGAAGGGCCCCACTGCACACCACTGATTAGCACACACATTCATATACTGTACAAACCTTAAAGGCATTGTGATATAACAGCGTTTAAAGTACTCTCACCTGCTCTTTGTTGATTTAGTTCACTTAATTAAATTATTCAGATTAAAATAAAGGACATTTATCTTAATAATTTAAACCATTTACCACGCTGCGTTGTGGTCAAAAGGAAGTCGAAACCGTTAATTGGTTTAACATAATGAAGTGTGTAGTTTGTGCGTTGGACGCTAGATGTCGCGCTGCCACGCTTCTCCGTTTACTGTAATTATAATTAGTTTGTGAGAGACGCTTCAGTTGCCAGGCGCTCAGCAGCACTGGGAGCAGCCACCTGTAAGCGTGAGAGCAGTAACGCGCTTCTTTTTTTTACAACAAGAATATATCTTTCAGGTCTATTTTTCAATGTTTCTGGACTAAATGAGTTATTCCTAAATGCAAGGTAAGTAGCGGGTTTTTCACTGCATGCCCGTTTGTGTTTTGCAGTCAGATGTGCGTATACATAATGCAGTTCAAATGAAATATACAAATATAGCTTATGATATACATCATAAGTAAATTAATTTTCTTTCAATTTCAGTGGTTTTAAATTACTTATGTACATGTAACGTTCACATAGATTGTACTTATCGATATACGGGTCTGTTTTTACAAACAATATATCACTCCGGTTTGATCATCTCCCTCAATATAACATAAATATACAAATTATGTTCATGTCAACTTTTATTGCTGATTTACTTGTTGCATGGTAGCACTTGGTGAGGCACCCTCGAAAACACTGGCTGGGTTCAAGACCCACAACGCAGATCCGTTATAGGGCAATGTAGAGAAGCCAATCTATGTATTGGATGTTTTTTTCCTGGGGGAGGGGGATCAGAGTACCCAGAGGAAAATTGTTAAACTTCCCACTTCCCACTTGAGACCAGGATTGAATCCTTTGGTCCCCTGGTGTTATGCATCACAGCACCCACCTTCTCAGTTATTTGGCACTAACTTTTAATCATCATGATTGATATACATATGTTGGCAGCAATATGCTATTTTATATGTACATAGAATCTGCTGCTCACATTAGGGGTCGCCACAGCGGATTGTGGTCGCATTATTGATTTGGTATAGTTTTCATGCCAGATGGCCTTCCTGACGCAAACCTCCTATTTATCCAGGGCACTACAATGCACTGATTTGTGGATCCCTGTGGCTAGGGTGGGTATGCTGAGCTTTGATCCTGGGAGTTCAGACTCTCAGTGCTGGTGGGAAATCCTACTTCTCCACCTGAGCGCATGTTCACAATAAATCAGCAGCCAATGGGAGAACATGCAAGTCAAATCAAGTCAATTTTATTTGTATAAAACTTTTTACAATTGTCATTTTCACAAAGCAGCTTTACAGAGTTTAGGACCACCAGACCAAAGACCCCCTGTTGAGCAAGCCATGGGCGACTGTGGCAAGGAAAAACTCCCAAAAAATACAGGAAGAAAGCTTGGGAGGAACAAGACTCAGCAGGGGCCACTTCTTCTTGGGTGGACTGGAGAACATTATAAGATATTACAAGATTTATACAGTTCAACAACAACAAAAAATACATTAGACTAATAATAACTAGCTGAAACTCTATGGATATATAGCAGTTCTTAATTATAAGTTCTTTGAGCACACACGCCTGACCCCGTCTCATCCAACAGGAGCAGCACTTGTTGGCATGTCACTCGATACTAATTACTAGTGCAAAATTAACCTTTAGTTTTGTAGATTAGGGTAATTTAGCAAAGGAGCGACAAACAACGCTACATGCAGACTTTACATGGAAAGAACCTGGACCACCCCACCTAGGGATTGAACCCAGGACCTTCTTGCTTTGAGATGAGAGTGCTACTCCCTAAAATAATATTTTAAAATCCAAACGTAAAATCTACACTGTCGCCAGCTGTAGGTTAATGTACTAGACAGGAAATGTGAAGGACACCGATTCAAGCCCCACCACTACCAGTTTTATGCTGTTGGGCCCTTGAGCAAGGCCCTTAAACTTCAATTGTTCAGACTGTATTTGTAATGTAAGTTTCTTTGGAAAAGGCATCTGCTAAATTCTGAAAATGTAAATTGTATTTTTATTTGAAGACACTTCCAATAAGAGCAAAGTTTTTAGACATACTGTAATATAATTGTGTACCGGAGTAATTTAATAACAGAATTTGTATAAAAACAAGCATATTGTGGTTAATGTATATTTTTATAGGCCTACATGATTGTGAAAGCCAATTCTGGTTGGGCAGATGTCATTAGCCACACTGTGAGCTAATCTGCAGACAAAAGGCTTCTCTATGGTGCCAAGTAACATTCTGGCCATGGGGAATGGTTCGATCAAAGCCCCTCGGCAGGATGAAACATGCTTGAGCACAGGTATCAAAGAGACATCAGTATGGGAATCATCTGAACAGCTAAGGTTAAGGATTGCCTGGCTCGAGGAGGAGCTCACCCAGCGAGACCATGATCTTCGAGCTCAGAAGCTGCAGCTACAGAATCTACAGAGAGAGCTTGAGGCCAAAGTGTCCCAGATCGACAAGCTCACGGACGCAATTGGCTACCACAACCTTGGCTGCTCTCCACCAGTAAGGCACAGTCGCCGACTGCTCAGTGTCATCAATCAGGGATCCACCCGCTTCCACAGGGTGGCCATTGAGGTGCATCGCAGACTCAAAGCCAAGGAAGGGGTTTCAGCTGAGCCTACATCTGGAAAGTTTTACAGTGGCCACAGGGCCCATCACGTATCCACAGAGAAAGCACGCATCCGCAAAGATTCTGGGTAAGTGGGCATGGAAAGCACAACTAAATGTTTCTGTACAAATCATTACACCATGTGCCAACTATTTTGAGAAAATAATCAGGAAAAAGTACTTTATGTGTCCTGCTTCTAAAGCCCAAAAAGGCATGGATTACCATAATAAACTACAAGGGGGGTGGAGAGGCTGAAGAACACAAAGAGCAGGCCATCTGTATTCATGGGCAGGATCATTACTGTTTTCATTTAACAGGCTGTACGACTCTCGCTTTTAATTCATTCATAAGTTCCATTTTAGGCTAATAGAGAGACCCTGTTCTTTTAGATGTGGTAATGAGAGGATACATGTTAAAGAGAAACATCAGTTCACTGTAAACATACAGAGCACCAATATATGATTCTAGGATGTCTGTGTCTTGATTTTACATTTAAGGATATATTTCAGAGGGTTCAGACAGTACAGAAATTAGAAATTCTTTGTAACTGTTTTGATTCTCAGCCTTTTCTCTTTAGTGGTAAACAGTAAAAGCTTTCTAAGATATGGGTGTTCATCAGTGCAAAAACTCCCCGGTTTTACCTTACAAGTCTGAAGACCTCCAATCAGGCCAATTTGAGCTACTTAAAGTTGCCCTTAGTGTGAGTGTGTAAATGTGTTTGTGATACACTAGTGATGGGTGTTTCATGCTTTCACTTAATGAACTGGACCCAGGATATAACTGGAATTAAAAATAAATGCTTTTATTAAATCTTTTATTACCATCATTAGTAAAATTGTTGTCAGGGAAGCACTGTTTTACTATAAATAAAGACTGTCTTTTGATTATTTGAAATTATCATAAAATTATCATTGTTAAGTTCTAAGATATTAAATACTTTTTGTCAAATCTACTGAAACGAGACGTTCTGTATGGTTTTGTTTCAGTACAAAAAAACTGATAAATGAGGCCATCATGAAAAATGACTTTTTGAAGAAGCTGGAGCCCCAGCACATAAGAGACATGGTGGATTACATGTATGAAAAAATCTTCACTTCCAATCAAATGGTTATTCAAGAGGGGGAGCCTGGAAATTACCTCTATGTGCTTTCAGGTCTACCGTTTAAATCTAAAACCATTTTCTTTTACTGTAAATTCTTACAATTTTTAAAATGTTAAAATTGTGGTATTATATGCTCACTTGCTCATGTGCAGAGGGCTTGCTGGAGGTTATGCAAAATGGGAAGCTCCTGGGTCAGATGCATCCTGGGACGGCTTTTGGAGAGTTGGCCATCCTCTACAATTGCAAAAGGACCGCCACTGTTAAAGGTGAGTATGTGTCAGGTCACCTGTCCCCATCAGACATAAACAATCTTGTATGCATAAGCCAGCTAATAGCACAGCTGAGGTTTGAACCCAGATCTCAGTGGTGGTGAAATAATTTAATAGACCAATGCACCATCAATCCAAGTGGTCTTTCACACATTTTGTGACTTTTTATGGTACAATACGGTTACAATCCACAATCTTATGTCATTAATTACTCAATCTGACTTTCAAAGAGATAAAAGGTACATACAATGATTTATGCAGCTTATTTATTTATTTAGTAGAGCTTCATGTTAACTATATTATATTTTTTTGAATTGATAGAGCATACAATTATATATTAAATGTTAAGTCATGTGTTTTGTGCTGTGCTTAGACGTTAGACATTTTGTTGAGTGTTTTTAGAGATATATTATTTATTGTAAAAGTGTTTCTCTACTGTCCCACTGAAACTAAAAAGGTCAAGATCATGAACTACTACAAAACTCTTTTTTCCTGGGTATAATCTGTTTTATTAGCTGTGACTGAGTCTCACATCTGGGCTCTGGACCGACAGACGTTTCAGAGCATCATGATGAAATCAACTCAGGCCAGACATGCAGAGTACTTCAGCTTCCTGAGCAGGTGCATTTGCATGACAAATATACTCTCATCTGAACAAGAGATTGTCTTCATTTGTCATTTATTATATTACTGTAATATTTAAACAGTTGTTGTTCTTTATAAAACAGTGTGAGCTATGTCAAATAAGAAAAACTGAAACCCTTTTCAATTTAGACAGCAATTTCACTCAAGTCAATTTAGTCAAGTCAATTTTATTTGTATAGCTCTTTTTATAATAGACATTGTCACAAAGCAGCTTTACAGAGTTTAGGACCACCAGACCAAAAAAGCCCTGTTGAGCAAACCAAGAGCAACCTTGGCAAGGAAAACTCCCTAAAAAACAGGAAAAAACCTTGGAGGAGCCAGACTTAGCACGGGCCACTCCTTCTTGGGTGGACTGGGGAATATTGTAAATTTCACCTCACAGCAAGAAGGTCCTGGGCTCCATCCCTTGTGGATTTCATTTTGAATGAATATGATTGCTCAATCTACACCTTATCACCCATAATGACCAATGGTAGATTGCTTTTAAAGTATCAGTAAAATCCTAACCTGAAATCGAAATTACTTCATTCAGTACTTTATAGATTCCCATTTAGCAGATATTCCAGCTGCAGGTATTCTTGAATCTGTCTCCACAGGCTTTGGAGTGTTTACCCTATTCTTTAGGTAGATGATTTTATATTAATAGTATTTACAGAGAAAATGAAACATTAAATTGTAAAATAAATACATTCAGTTTCTAGACACAAGTTTTACATTTATGTTACTTTAAATACCAGAAGGTGACAAAAACGTTTGTTTAACTGCATGATTGAACACTGTACATTTGACTAAATATCAAAACAATATAATCCTATTTCATATATGATTTCACATTAGTTTTTGGCGTAATGTTTATCTAAATCTAAATAATTCTTTTTGTCTTGCAGTGTGTCTTTATTAAAAGACCTGCCAGAGGAAAAGCTTGTCCGAATTGTTGATTGTCTAGAAATTGTAAGTTTACAAATATTATAATACATTTTCACTGTGTGTTTTATGTGGTTAAGTGGATTTATTGGATTGGTCGGTTTTGGTTTATCCTTACAGGATTATTTTGACAAAGGGGAGTACATTATTCGAGAGGGTGAGGAAGGAAATACTTTCTTCATTATAGCTAAAGGAGAGGTAAGAAAACATCAGGCTAATTTGTGGTGTTTCCTACTCTTTACCCTGTGTATTGGACCCACTGTAAGCCCAGAGTGGTAAAAAATATTTTTTACTATTGTTTTAATGCAAAATTCCTTAAATTATTGCAATTGGGATTAAAAAGTTGCATATACAGCTTTAAGGGCAGTAAGAGTAACAGTAAAAATACTAACAGCTAAAAGAGTTAAAAAGACAGAATTAAAGGAAACAAATCAAACATCAATAAACAAACATTACATTTCATTTTAGAGGTAGTTGAGCCTGTATTTTGTATAGATTTATTTTCTGCATGGTAGTTTATCTCCTTAAAATACACTACTCACAACAAGTTAAGGATATTTAGCTTTCGATGGAAATTTCAGGATGAACCTAAAGTGCACGCTAACCTTTACAGATTAACTTAATTTGACTTTCTCTAAACTTTTGAATGCTTTTCATCTGTTCAATGTTTCAGTACTTTTTACACAATTTGCTGCTCTCTAACAAGTAGCTTAATTACAAAATTCACAACATGTGTTTGATCCATGAATTGACCAATACAGTTCCTGGTGGTGGTGGGACCGTGTGGGCAAGAACTGCCCTACACTTTGTGAATGGTACAGTGACAAGCCCATAGTGCTTAAATAACATAATTAATCCAGTCATTGTGCCTCTGCATGAACAACATTTTAAGCTTTCCATAAATGTCCATCGAAAGCCAAATATCCCAAACTTTTTGAGGGTAGTGTATATACACATATTTAAATCTGGTATTTTGCCGTGGTTATGTATAGGTATATGTAGCACAAGTCAATGTTTTTATGGTACAGGTTTTAGTAACCCAGTCCACAGAGGGCTTAACTGAGCCTCAGGAGATCAAGACCCTGGGGGTGGGAGATTACTTTGGTGAAAAGGCTCTCATAAGGTTTGGCCATGTACTTATTCTCTTTGTTTTAGCATTGATTCTATTAAACATCTCTCATGAGTGTCTGTTGATTTCCTTGAAACTGTGTTTTTGTGGACATTATGCTAGCACACCAGTGCAGAGATTCTGAAATCATCTGTTTAAAACTCTGCATTCCCAAAAACTGGGTGCCATATAGTGGGCATAATTTGCAGTGCCTGCAGCCAACCTGCTTCTGCAAGGGCGGGCACCCAGATTATGTGGAGTGGGGTCTTAAAACGTTGTGTAAGAACGGATTGGCAGATAGAGAGGTGCCTGTGCTGATTCAAAGGTGTTCCACTAAGGGCTGAATGTGGGTTGGTGGCGGCAAGAGCAGCAAAATACCCACAATGACTGCAATCAGGGATCCCCCAACAGCACAAGACAACATTAAATTGGAAGAAAATGCATAAATAACAAAAATGTTTGGGTATTTGCCTGCTGGTTGCTGTGGTTAAGGATTGTATGAGTGCTGCTCTGTGAAAGCATGTGGGTGGCAGAATGCCAGTCATCTGTGAATTCATTCTTTCACACTGTGCCATTGTCTTACCAGCCTATGTGGACAATATCAGAAAGTTGTAATCGTTTAGTTGTTTACGATGGTGCAAGGGATTCATTTAAAATGTTATTTTCATGCATTTGTCTTTAGTGAGGATGTTCGATCAGCAAACATTGTCGCAAAAGAGGACGACACACAGTGCTTGGTTGTAGACAGAGAGTAAGTCTATTAAGTTGGTCAAATGTACTGCCTTAACATAAAGCACTACAATAATAGTTACATAACATTATTCCATGATTTCCCACAGTACCTTTAATCAGATGGTGGGGACCTACGAGGAGCTGCAGGCATACCTACATGAATATGTAGAGCAGCTGTCTATAAATGATGAGAGGAGAAATGCCATGTAAGAACCTTATCAAGACCTCGTTTTTGAGAGATTTTGCTTGAAAGCTATTTTTAGACCTGTCCTAAATCCATTTTTAGTTTTAAGTTTTTGTAAATCCCAATACCGATGCAGATCTACTTTCAATGTTGATGAGACGCATTGGAAATCTATTCATATTCATTATTAAAATAAAAAGGAAGAAATTGTATGTTTTAAAATAGTAAAGCTTTATTGCAAATGTGATAGTATAGCAATGAACTAGTGTAATGTTAATAATTAAACAAAATTAAACTTTTATTCCTTTAATTATACAACTCTGACACAGTATGTCTATTGCACTTATTTATTTTTTTACTGCACTAGTAAGGAGTACAAGTGCATAAGTAATTATTATTTATATATGATACATATGTGTGGTACTACAGAACACAATCTCCAATATGTGGACCAGAGGCAGCTGAACTGTGCGCTCTGCGAGAGAAAGCTGCACACCTGTCCAGTAGCTCCTTTCTGCAGGAGTTGCAAATTGTGGCAACGTTGGGTATGGGAGGTTTTGGCCGAGTGGAGCTGGTAAGCCCTTTCTAGCACAAAAGCTTGACATAAAACTTGATTTGCTTAATTATGTTTTTTAACCTTAATATTAAAAAGTTGCAAGATTTGGAGAACTAAGATCTTGGAGTGTGGTTCATTTTGCAGTATGCAGCATTACAGCAAAATGTTGCTAAGTATTTTGAATCATTTGGGCTCGACTAGCTGACCTATAGCCTACAGATCTATGAGACCTATCTAGTTTATATTTTTTAAACTTGTCAGATGTGTGTTCTGAACTTAAATCATTCAATGATTTATAGACAGTAATATAACAGCATTGTAAATTTGTAATGGGAAGCCAGTGTACTGGAGTAATATCTGTGGTTCTCCTGGTTAAAACTCTAGTGGCAGTACTCTGAATGAGCTACAGATGAGCTACAGATGTTTAATAGTCTTTTTAAGAAGTTTAGTTAAAATACTATTACAGTCCATACATGACCCTACTAATTAAAGAAAGATTTAGGACAGATAATCGAAAATTTACACAAAAGCATCAAGGGCTTTTTTACTATGAAGTGACTTAAAGTCAGCTGCATTTAATGGCTCTGGTTAGGGCTTGACAGCAGTGAGTCATTAACTATTTGCTTCAAATCAGTTTGTAAGAATTTAAATGGCAGTGCATTGAAACAACAGTTTTAAAGGGAAACCATTGTAACTGTAGCAGGGTTCCCTGACCATAAACTGAGTTTTGGCTTTTAACTTAAATGTCATCATGCTCATATTATTTCTATCTTAGACCATATTTCATAAATTATCTTGGGGGAAAATATGTATGCAAAATGTAGTGATGTATTTTCCCCAACAATAGTGTAAGTAGATTAAAAACTCTGGTTTCAGGTTGCAAGGGGTCCAGAGCAAGGTACCAAGAATTAACTATTCATGTACACACTCATTCACACCTTGAAGTACTTTGCAGCACTCAGTGAATTGATCACATCATAGTAACACGGGGATTTGTTAAAATATTATTTGGGTTTTGATAAATCAGGGTAATTTTTGTTTTTTGCTTTATTCATTAACAAAAATGCATTACTGTTAACATTGTCTTCCATTGTGTGTTTCAGGTAAAGATTAAAGATGAAGATACAGCTTTTGCTTTGAAGCGGATTAAGAAGAAGCACATCGTGGACACTAGGCAACAAGACCATATCTACTCAGAGAAGAACATCCTGCAACAAGCCAACAGCCACTTTATTGTCAAGTTGGTTTATTTAGCTTTACCAGTGCTTGTTTTTAATTATTTTCTTTATTTTTTTCTTGTAATTATATTAGCTCAAAAACAAGTGATTCATTTATCTGTGCTGTAATAATCTACACTTATCTCATGTCACTTTGATACCCATGGAGACTTGACTAATAAAGTCAATGGTGTTTTGTAACAGCATTTATATTCTGAACATTGGTTTCTATTAGACAATCGGGCTTATTTCCATGGAATGTTTAAAAGAGTTTCAAGAAAGGTTACAAAATATCACTGACCATACAACACACCACCAAGAACCACCAAAAATGCCTTAAGTAGGGATAGCAAATAAGACTGAACGACACATTTAGATGCTGCTAAGAAACAACCTGAAGAATGTTATTTACTCTTGTACAAGAGTTTCCACTAGCTGGATATTTGCTTAACTTTGCCTTTTGCTGAACAGTCACAGTGCTTATTTTAATGTGTGCAGCTTCATCTCCTATAATTCACAAAAAAACTTTTTGTTTTTCAGATTGTTCCGGACATTTCGGGATCATAAATATGTGTATATGCTGCTTGAGGTCTGTCTTGGTGGAGAGTTGTGGAGCATACTAAGGGACATGTGAGTGTAGGTTAATTTAAGTCTCTGTTGGACCCATTGTAGCAAACAGTTTTTTTTCTTTTTTTTGTTTTTTACCAAAAATAAAGTAACTAACAGTCAAAAAGACAAAATCTACTGGTAATTGAGTAATATTCCAACCCACAATAAAAGATTGTATTCATTATGTCTTTAATTTTTATTTTGATTAAGGAGTTTCTTTGAGGAAGCCACTGCACGATTCTGTATTGGTTGTGTATTGGAGGCCTTTGATTACCTACATGGACAAGGTGTTGTTTACCGAGACCTTAAACCAGAGAATCTACTCCTGGATTCAGAAGGCTATGTTAAAATGGTATTTTTACAATTACTTTTTCCTCTTTTTAATTTATGGAAGATCTCTTGAGTTGGGTTTGAACATTAAAGTTGTTAATATGTTTTGTCAAATACACTATATGGCTATGGCCTATGGGCTTGGTGAATACCTCATCTCAAAAGTATGAAAAATACTATAAAAGTACTACTCTATAAGCTTCTATGGGAGGGTGTTTCACAAAATGTTGAAGTGTGTCTCAGGAAATGTTGCCAATTTAGTCTGAAAATCATTTGCAGGGTCACATACTAATGTCTGATGAACAGGGATATCTTGCAAAGTTGTATATTGAAGTTTAGGCTGCTCTGGCCACTGAAATTCGACCACACCAAAAATTCAAAGTGGTTGTTATAAAGTTTGACTGGTGTAATTTCATCCATATAAAACACACTTTAGCAAAGATTGTGACAGAAAAACCAAAACCTGCTAGCAGTGGAAGCTTCTTAATTAAAAGGGAAGTACCTTATAAATTAACTATTTTGAAGTTAATTAGGAATACTAGTGAACCTGAAGCCATTGTCCATGGTGAGTTGGCTAAATTACTCAGGAACACTTCAAGTAGCTGTTACTTGCTAATGAATTATGTCTGTAGCAGATCATAACAGTACTAAATACACTTGTCATTAATGGGTTGAATAAGTTGAAACTGCAGGAGTAATTAAAAATGTAATTTCATGTAGCATTTGGAGAACCACTTATTGCATTAGTGGTGTTCATTTATGTAATCTTTTTTGGTTATTGCTTGGTTAACATGTTTGTAAATTATCATCACACACACATAACGAGCCATTGGGGCTGAATCATTTTTTTGTCTACTTGTGCTTTTTAGACAGATTTTGGTTTTGCTAAGAGAATAGGTTTGGGGAAGAAAACATGGACTTTCTGCGGCACTCCGGAATATGTTGCTCCAGAGGTCATCATGAATAAGGGTCATGACTTTGGAGCTGATTGCTGGTCATTAGGGATTCTTATTTTTGAACTTCTTACTGGCAGGTAAGTCTTAATGGGTGTAAAAACAAATTTGACCTGTAGCATGGTTTCAGTCATTTAGAATTATTAATGTAAAATGGACGTGCAGGGCAAGCTAGAAGGAATACATTAGACAGATGTTTAATTTAATTTGTGTAAATTTAAAACTCAACATAAATGTTACAAATCAAATAATTAAAATTTAGGTTGTGATACATATGGTCTTACTATATAACCAATAATGCCTGCTGCTTTCTTGTTTCTTTAATTCGTTCTTATTTTAGATGCATAAACTTAAACCTTAGTAAATCTTCTGAATTTTATAAGATGGTATTACAATTAGTAATGTGTTATTCTTAATCCTTTCCCTACAGCCCTCCTTTCTCAGGATCTGATCCTATCAAGATCTATACGATGGTGCTGCACGGCATAGAAAAGGTTGATTTTCCCAGAAGGATTAGCAAGCGCCCAGAGGACCTGATCAGGAGACTCTGCAAGTAAGTCATCTTGCCAGGTACAAAGCGGCATTGTCTGTGATAGATTATTTCAGTTAAGTCTAGTTAACACAGTCACACCTACAATGTTAATTACCTGAAAGAATACAGCTGGAAGATTTGCATCAGAAATAAAGAGAAATCAAGAAAAAAAATCCACTCCCAACACTGAAACTGAGGCCTTTCGATGGAAAAAAGCACAAGTACGATAGACTGAAAGGCAAGCTTATGTGCAGAAGAATGGGGCTAGCAGTAGCCTAGTGGTTAAGGTACTGGACTAGTAATCAGAAGGATGCCTCAATTGCTGTAACTAAAGTAAGTCGCTTCGGATAAAGGCGTCTACTAAATGCTGAAAAATTAAATGAAATGTAAGAATACTGTCCTCACTGTCAAGTATGAAGGTGGGTCAGTGATTGTGTGGAAGTCTTGTGGATTGTCTGCAGTCTTGATTCCACAGGTGTCAGAAGCTCTTTGACTGGGGCTGATTATTTTTCCACTTACTGAGACAGATGTATATTTGCTGTTGTACATTTTGATCTTTTTTGCATTTTCTAGACTAAATCCTGCAGAACGACTTGGCAATAAGAAAAATGGCATAATTGACATCAAGAAACACAAGTAGGTCATGATCTACCTTGCAGAAATTTGTGTGTTGACATGAGATCTTTAGATCTTAGAAATGTATTTAAATTTTTGATTGTTTTATTGTTTTATTGCATCTGCTGCCTCATTATGCACCGGCATGAGTGTTAAATCTAATTAAAACAGAGCATATGCAAATGTCATAGAAAGACCGTTTGGACAGAATTGGATTTAGCTTTGCTTTGTCTTTTATAACACAACATACAGTATAACAGGCCTGAACCCTTCTAACGTATCTGGCAGAATTGTCAAATGCAGACCAAGTGCACATTTTCAGAGGAAACAATTAGAGTTCAGAATGAGCCACACAGCTGTTGCCATCTTCAGCAGAACAGTAAAGCTGCAGAAGGCAGGGTGACGCTGACGCACTTGACTAATGCGTTAGCAACCAACAGAACACTATGTTTGAATTATAGATGCTCTGTCTGGGCCCTGTGGACAAACTGCATGCAAACAGAAACAAGCATGGATGGACAGAGATGATTGTCTTTTACAGAACATCTACATGCTGATGTGTGTTTTTACAATGATGCAAAGTAAACTAGTGGTATTTGAGAAAGGTGGAAAGGGTCAGTGTTATATTCACTGTCATGCAATCTTATTAAATGTTGTATCACATGGATCAGTACATTGGCCTCCATCATCTGTAAAAGGAAGAACTCTTCCTAGAGTTGGCTGCCTGGCCAATCTGAGTGTCCTTACAAATTGACTATATAAGTATGTGCAGAACAGTGACTGCCTTTTAATGGCTCTTTTCCTAAGGTGGTTTCAAGGCTTTAACTGGGACGGACTGAGAAGATGCAAGCTGGTATCTCCATTAAAGAGAGAGGTAAAGCAATGCCAATTTATCCTATTTTGCCATCACACATTTGATTGAAATAATCCATCCTTTTCATTGTATTTTTCTACTCTACCCAGCTAAAGGGGCCTCTGGATCACAGTTATTTTGACATGTTTCCCCCAGAGATGGAGGTACCTCCTGATGAACTTTCAGGCTGGGACAAAGACTTCTGAGAGACTTCTGAGAAACTTCTGAGAATATTCTGTTCTTTGAACAAGACATTTTGGCTTATGCAGGAGGAATTGTAAATAACCAAGAAGAGTAAATGAAGTAGTCTAGCGTAAATGAAGAATATGTCCCTTTGAGATGTTATGGAAACATTTTATAAAATAAGGAATACAAAGAATCTTTTTGTAAATCAGATAACAACTACTAATATAAAACTAACAGTCGTCAGTGCCAAATAATTTTTGTATTACACACACACACACACACACACACACATATATATGTGTATATATATATATATTATATTCATTAATTACATAAATAATATGTTTTATCATGTACAGATTTTCCTATAAGGTGCTTCAAGTCAGAGTGCTTTGCGTTTGCGAAAAGACTGTAAACCTTTTAGAATACCTGCATATCTATATTGAAGAAGAAGAATGGCTTCATTTGTCATTACACATATACAGATGTACAGTACAACGAAATTCTTTCTTCACATATTCCAACTCTGGAAACGGGGGTCAGAGCGCAGGGTCAGCCATCGTACAGTGCCCCTGGAGCAGTGAGGGTTAAGGGTCTTGCTCAAGGACCCAACAGTGGCTGCAATGCCA
>JAYDZG010000039.1:22999428-23014203 GCA_034509265.1 Microcambeva bendego
GCCCATCTGTTAAACACACTTGGCTCAAACAATCTGTTTTACATTTGTGCATGTGAAATATGTTCACTGCCAATTAAAAAAAAGATGGTATTTGCTCTCAACTGTGTAAGATTGGGGAGGCGACAAATTTGTTTTTAAAAGATCTGCATGCCCAATGGATCAGAAATATTTACTCAAGCATTAAAATTGCTCCAACAGCATATATTTAAATTTGAACAACATGTCTAGGACATTCGCTGTTTGTGTGAGTCCAGACTATGTAGGTGGTACCATTTTGTTGTCTGTGTTTTGAAGGATCTTGATCACTACAAATGAAAGCCTGTCATGGGGGAGACGAGGAGGTTGGCTGGAAGCAGCAGGGAGGAGACTGGAGTCTCAGCTGGACCTATTATTACAGAGACTTGAGCACGTTTCAACAAGAGTTCCACTGCCTTTTGATGTGTATGATGTCGTGTTGCAGCCCGGTGTCTTTTTATCCAGTACACACACATAAGGAGGGGGACTGTTTTCCCAGAGAGATTGAGATCAACCCTTTGCCCAACTTTGAAAACATTGTTCTGTTTAAAAACCATTATACCATTTGTGGTTACTTCCTACTCATGTTTACCAAAGTTACAGACAAACTGTCAAGGAAGAACCAAAAATGATAAACTTTTACAGGCTACAGTGCACACAAAGAATATCCGATACCCATGTTATGAACTGAAAAGAGCGCTCTCCAAATGAAAGGAATATACACAGCAGGAAGGCAAAAACATTTCAATATGACCTTTACCAGATCTTACTAATGAAATTCAGGGACTTTTAAATGAGATGATTCTTGGACTGAATTTTAAAATCACAGTCTACCACATTCTCTTCCTCTTCTCACTTTCTTGTTTTCTTTGATGACTTTGATGCGTGGGGCCCTGCTGAGCTCAATCTTTAGGCTGTGAAAAGCTTTTCCGGACTCATGGCCCAACCTGACAGGACCAGCACAGTCTGTACAGAACAAGCAAACATCTACACAATATGCCGGTTGGGGCTCTTCAAAGAACAGAACAGTCAAATAACAGAAGGAGTGAAACAAAGGTGGGTTAATGATGCTAGAAGCTAGCCATAGTTCCACACATACGCTACACATATTCTACAAAACACTGGACTATAAGCTTTTTCTACACCCCCTTCCCCATTTCCAACATATATATATATCCCTCATATTAAAAGAAATCCTACAAAACTATAAAAACTACAAAAATGTAGTAGGTTGGATTTGGATGAATCTGGACATTGATAGCAGGACAGGCCACCGCACTCACCATGACCTCAGAAATGCTTTTTAAATTAAATGCACACACATAGACCACAAGTTGTGTTTCTAACACACCACAAACGTGTTATTTTTAGTATATATATAGCATACCTTGAAACTCAATGTCTTTTAAACATAATGTCACTCACAAAATCAATTGATGTTAAGTTTTAAGGTACTACTGTAACAGAATACAGTACATTAAGTCCCCACTTTACCATTGCTATATTTATTATGCACTAACAAATGATTTTCAATCTAATTCAAGCAAACAAAACTTTTTAAATATTGGCATGGCAATATTTATCACATGACGATTCTTTAAGCAGCAAGTGATTCAACATGTGTCATGGTTTTACAGTTTCACTCACCATTTCAAGGAACTCACATTTTACATAATACCATCACATTGATCGGTATGTGAAATATGTGAAGGACCAGTGGAAAAAAAGACACACTAAGCTTTGCTAGCAAACATTCTTCATATTACCACACAGCATCAGAATGAGACATTTTTGTGGCCCTGAAATCTGTGCTGTGTGTGTGTGTGTGTGTGTGTGTGTGTGTGTGTGTGTGTGGGTGAGTGTGCGCGGTAAAGTTTGAGCCCAGCTGCTCTGCTTATTAAATGCACTTTCATCTTACATGACAACTCACTCCTGATACCCATTCAGACCCAGCTGGACTTTTATTGAGGCAGCATGTACAGATAAGCTTTCATTCATGGAAACTTACTTAGCAATGCTTTACCTGGACCTTAAACCAAGAAAGCAACAGAGACAATAGGACAATAAAACCCTGATTAGGAAAAGCCATAATTATGCCACATTCCTCCAAACTTAATTTGCTTTCAAGAACCAAGTATACTTTTGCTTTTTGTTAAAAAAACAGTTGTTCCATTGGCATGATGGCAAAGTGGGATCTTCCACTTGAATACCGGTGCTGGGATTGTGGGAGTTCCATTGACAGTAAGGTAGACCCTTCTTAGCATTAATGATTGCCAGTGTCTGCAGCAGACAAGATTAGAAATTAAAGAAGTATAAAGAGCATGGATACTCTGTTATGACCCTGGTTAGTGGTTCGAGGCATCTGTACAGAACTGGCACACAGAAATTTGGAAAGATTTCCTTATTCAATTTTTCTAAAGCATAGTCAAAGCATACCAACACATCTCCCTTTCTCAAGTCAAAAAGATACGTTTGGAATACGGTCTTACCTCTTTAGTTTTTATCATCTTGCTGTCCTTTTTTAGGCTGCAGATTTGTTTCTGTAGTTTGAGGTTGTGCTCCTGTAGTTGTCCAATCTTCTCAATAAGCTGGCAGATATGTTCCAGATAGCCCAGTCCCGAGCCTAGTGGATTGGACTGAGCCTCTTTTACCTGAAAATAAAAGAATAAACATAAATCATCAACAGGAGTCTACAATAATCACCATGACATGTTTTAAAAAATCAGTAAACCACAAAATGAATTTCATGTATATGTTTCAGATTTGCCACATGCATGAAATATATACCTTTGTGGATTTATTTTCATGTTTTTTAGTTTTACATTCCAAAATGGTGAGCATTAATATGGAGCTTATCTCTCACTATTTCACTATTTATTTGTGTGTGTGTATATAGTACAGTAATACAGTACAGTACACCAATACTAATGCCACTTTAAATTCAAAGTTTATTCATATAAGGAGCCTAAAGATCTGTCTGTAAAATAACATCTGTTAGGTATTAGTCTTTAGGAGGATTGCAACAGATTATAGTTATAGTGGCAATACTCTGTAGAGGATACAAAATATCCTGTGAGAGCTTTTGCGAAAGACAAACAAAATCTTCACCACGTGAGCATCTCAGGCATAAACTCTGGTCCAGAATACCACATTAATAAACATAGAATTCATAGGGTGTGATTATTTTCTTGTGGCTTTATCTTACCACCAATAGCTCCAGATGGCCATCTTTTTTGTAATATGAAAAGGAAATTTTGAACAAATATTTATACAATCTCTAACATTCCAAAAAATGCACCAACAAAAGCAGGATGTGAGCTCAGGTCGAGGGCTCTTTTTCACTCAGAAAGCCTTTCCTCGCTGCTTACAACCCAAAGTCCACCATCAATGGAAACACATTTGCCGAACAATAGAAGTCAAAGTAATAACAAGGAGCTGAAATGCTGGAAGCTGACATCACTTATTTCCTATGACGAAGTGTGAGATGCTTAAGAGGTCACGCTTACACACTTGATTACCTTTACTCATACATGCAGTTATTGTACATGTTTCAACATTTATGTAATAAATGTTTAATAGCTGAAAACATACAGTAGCTACAGTTAACTGCATTAACTGTGTACACTCCAGAAGTAATGGCATTCCTGTCCAGAGCGTATTCCAGCTTGACAAATAATGTTTCTTTGAAAGGTTAAGGGCCCACCATGACCCTAATCAGCATGTAGCAGTTACAGAGAATGACTAACTGTATAAATAAGCATGACATATATTGTCATTATTCTATTTGAATAATATGTTTTGCTATACAATAAACTTCCTTGTGACTTGCATATTAGCTTTAACAACTAATTGTGGAATCAGCAAGGCCTTTGCTTTTGTAGAAAAAAAGCCATATATGTGATAACCGAGCTTTATAAGTATTTAAGTCAAATGCAGCTAAAAGAAAGTTTCTGCACAATTGTACTTTCCTTGTATGGAAGGTGGGAGAAGTACTAATAGCCTCAACTCTATATGTTGCACCATCTGATTTCTACCCTTTTGGAACACTCAAAGAAGGAGAAAAAGATTTTCATGTGATGATGTGAAAACAGTGCTGCTTCAGTGGCTTTGCATTCAACCAACAATATTTTTGCTGGTGCAGTTAATTTTGTTTTTGGTCAGAATTACACATGTTTTTCTCTTTTTTTTTCCTATTTAGTGTCCAGCGGATGGAATTGATCAGTAACTCTTTACAACAGTCGTACTAAGACTAATAAAACTAGGAAAGAAACTCGAAATTATTTGAAAATGTTTCACTTAGTAAAGGAAACATTTCTGTCTTCAGCAGAAGAATATGAAGGGTTGCCAGATTTCATCACACTCTCAAAGTTCAAGATCCCCAGTGCCCTGGGTGAGGGGTAAAGGGAAGCACACATTTGTTTATTCGAGTCTTCTGCCTACTCATCTCTTATCTACCAGTTTATTAATTTTGCCTTATTTGACAAAAAAAATGAACATTTGTAATGGACCCCTTAGAAAGAAAATGTTTTCCTCAGAGAATTTACAAATCTAAAATACTTTCCTAGTCATGACTCTATTGGAGTGGAATGAATAGCCAGATGTGCTTTGTGCAGAGAAACATCCACAAAAGAGGTGTGTAACTTTGGAACATACCAGAACATTAAAAAAAACTGCTGTAAAGTTAAGCCAGATTTAACAGTTTTGTAAGGCTGTGAGGTAAACACACCATGTTTTTCTCATATAAATAATTGTGTTATGTGCACTAAACACAATTTGATTACATAATTGTGCTAAAATATTTACAGCGTAGAAGAAATATTTAGACTTATTTGGTAAGGCGTACAAATAAGATAATTGAAGAGCCACAGCTTATCTTTCAATATGTGTACACAGGAACAATTGCTTAGCCGGTGTGGTTGGTATCACCAAACTCCAACGACTTCATTAGTTTATTTTAGTATGTACTCGCAAAATCTATGTACAATTCTATGATTTACTAGTACATGGACTAGTAATCTGAATCTGAGTCAGTGAATCCATGACTGAGATGGATACCACCATGTTCAATTGGTATTTAGTAATGAATTTATACTTTGTGCCCAACGTATTTGGACACCTGACCATGAGTTTTAAACTTCCTTAGTTTTAAAAGAGTGACATCTATGTAATCTGTTCAGAAATCCTAGATTATTGTTCAAGTTTATCCCATAGCAGTTCAGTTTGTGGTCATTGCTTTGTGCAAGCCACTGGGTTTCTTTAACCCAAGCCTTTATTCTTATCTTTATAGACCTTGCTTTATACACATGGGCAACGGAACAGGTAGGTGCCTTTCCTTTCCAGGTTTTTTAAATTTTATTATTGAAAAAATAAACAATTTGAACAGTGTGTCTGTAATTCATTTACTTACACTGAGTGAGAACTTAATCTTGGTGAGGTTCGCTGTGGCCTATTCTAAACTGCTAACATAACACAGTCCTGCATAGCTTCCATTTTATATTTAAAACATTTAAATGTAGTTTATTGTAATATCTCTTATGCTAAAATAATTATTAACAAGGCAACAAGGCAAAGTAACAGGCAAAGTCATGCACTGATCTCCATTATCTCTGTGTAACCATCATTGATCAGCAACAATTGGATCAGTTATGATGAATTCCTCCAGCAATCCAACCAAATGAACAAGCCAATCATTCTTCTGTATATGCCCAGCTTGTTGGTCGCAGATCTGAGATCCAATTCACGAGTTTGAGATATCAGCTCTGGTTTTGCCACTACGCCATCAGAACGCCCTCCTTAATGTGTCTATAAAGAAAACTGCTCTCTCACCTGTATTATTACACTATAAACCTGATCTCTCTAAGGATAAAATGTAGACCATAACATATCTTTTTGTCAAATTATGTATTGCAAAAACTTAATTGCTGCCCGGTGCCCTACATTTCTATAGAGGAAACACCTCAGAAAAAAGAGCTCAGCTCCAGAGCTCCAGTTTGCAGGCAGTGGAATTAGTTTATTAGGTGTGCTGACAGGTGATGGTAAAACAGGTCCACCTGTCAACACTGCTTCCCCAAACTGCAGAAACCTTTTTGATAATCTGCAACTTGCTTCTAAAAGATGTATAAAACAAAGCAAGATGCTTTTCTGAAGTCAATACATGAGTAATCTGTGACTTTTTGACACCTGGTTGATGCATGCAGGTAGGCTGAGGAAGGACGGAGATCAGATGGGAAAGAGGTTTGGCTTTGCTGACTGTAATCGTCACAGCCATCTGCACAGTCACTCAGTACAGATGAAAAGGTGCTGGGTGATGTGCGGCTCCATGAAAAGGGAAGGACAGTAAACCCTGCTTGCAAGCCAAACCAGCCATGCTGTACTAAAGTACAAACAGCAATGTCACGGGTTTGACCAATTCTCTGGCCTTGTGGGATATTTTTTCTTCAAGATATTTCTTCCAGTCTTTTTAAAATGATCCTGCTGTCTTTCAGAGTAGCGCAGGTGCCTCTGGATACAATTTTCCCATGGTGTCATAAATTTCAATCTTCCAGACAATACCCCCAAAGGTGACTCTAGGAATGTGGTCCTGGAAATCTCTGTATACTCACTGCCTTTCTGGTTCAACCATTTCTGACAGTTTGTGACAGCTTAAGTTTTTTTTATTATGACTGCAACATACCTTAAACACTTTAAGTAATGTTTATGTAACAAATGCTGAGATTGTGTGTTCAAGGTTGTGGCACAGGTGTCAGGTGCAGAAGAGATGAGCATGATTTGTATGAATGAGAATTCTGTTAGAGTATTACTGTTATACCAATGCCTACTTTGTACTCGATGTTAGCATTAAAATATTTCTAATTATTTTAGTAGCTATGAATGCTGTCATGGGCATTTTTTTATTTTGAGCTATTAATCAAATAGCTTAAGTAAATTCTATTTTCTATTTCATTGTCATATTACAGAACCATTTTATCAGGATCACGGTGACTCTGGCTTCCTTAAATTCACTGGGCACAATGTAGCATATCCAGGTCAGGACACCAATTTATTATGAGGGCCTGGTCTCTACATTCTTCACCTTCATCCAAATCGATTTACATTACAGTTACAGTGTACATCCTGAGCAATTATGGGTTAAGGGCTTTGATTAAGGGCAACACAGCAGCCCTATATGTATGGTTGTATGTATACAACCATTTTACTGCCAAAGAAAAGCTCTTAAAGTCCTTGTTTATATTCTGTCACTTAGAAGCAAAGATCAACTGATATAAACCCTAGGGAGTAAATAAATGACAAATATAAAAATAGAAATGAAAATTGGTATAGTTACCTCACTAAGCCTGCAGCATTCCTCCATGTACTCATCCAGACTGTCACTCTTTCTTAGCGGTTGTAATTCCAACACCATGTTACCATCATAAGCTTCAATGGCATGACTTTTTATTTCTGTGTTCTTTTCCACCACTCCTTCTGCTCTCTCCTCAGCCCTGTCACATAACAAGTCTTCCTGAAACCCCTCACTTGTATCCCCCAAGGTTTGGCACTCGACCCTTTTTAAATCTCCAGTAACTTTCAGCAAAACTTTATCCATCTTGTCCTCTTGTCCATCATCTAATACTGTTTGATTATTGTTTTCCATGTCTGTAAATGATGCTTGATCAGTCTTTACTGAGGCTGTACTCTTTTCTAGTAAGAGAAAAGGATCATTGGCTTCTACACGGGAGTCCTGATTGCCAGAGTCACATGAAGACTCTCTGCTGTGAACAACAAAGCTGTGCTCTGAGCCGGTTGGCGTAGACGGGGAGTTAGCACCACTTGGCATTTCAACTCCATAGTCCTCAGATTCGAATTTGTACAAACCTGGCAACTGAGAGTTCGAAAACATTGCAGATAAATAGTTTTGCTTAGACTCAGGCGTGTGTGGTTCAGGTGCACTGTTAACAGAGATGGCTTCTTCAGCTTGGGTTGCTGCAGAGACGTCCTGCTCAGATACTGACATGGACATGGTTGATATAGAGTCTTCTGCATTAAGAAGTTTTTCATGATAGCTGTTGAGGAGCTTCATCTTGGTCAGGACAACATCACTTTCTAAAGCCATATCCCCTTTGCCTGCCAAGAAAAGAAACACAGTACAGTTGAATACTGTTAAAGGTATCAACTAATTATATATCATACTCTGTATTTATAAAACAAAAACTAAGGGTCTTGTTACAGTTTTGCATAGTTCAGGAAGGAAGGAAAGAGAGGAATGTGTGGCCGCCCAGCTTTTGAGTAAATTATTAATAAAATGTTACAATCCTTTCAGACCACTAGAATGAGCATTTGATATCTATTTGAACAGATATTTTTTAACTTTTAATAATAAGTGCATTGGTTTGACTTTTTTATATCTTAACTGCATGAACAAAAACATCTACAGACATGAATATGGAGTTTTCTTTAGATTTATCAATGCGTTTGTGAAGAACCGTCTGCACAATGTTGCCACAATGCCGTAGGCTTTTGTTTTATTACTACAGAAACTACATTTATTTAAAAAAAATTTTTTAAAACAAAACATTAATTTGTACAGGGGAGGAGTACAATAAAATTGTTTTTCTGCATACTTTATCTTTTTTGGAAGCGTCAGAGTGCAAGAGCGAATTCAATGATGTTCCAATTCATTCAATGTTGTTTCAATGCATTCAAAGCATTGTTCAGTCTTTTAAAGTCACAGATCTAATCTTTTTAGGTCATAGACCTCATGTATTAATGGACCTTTCATTGTGCATATGATTGAATTGGAAAGAGCCTTCCTCTGTTGCATTTATTTTTTTCATAAAGAAGAAGAAGAATGCCTTCATTTTTGGAGTACAATACAATTCTTTGCCATTGCCACTGTCAGCCATTGTTTGGTGCCCCTGAAGCAGATGGGGTTAAAGGCCTTGCTCAAAAGCCTTCATCTTTTGATTGACAGTCCAACCCAAAACCTTACACACTAAACTATACAATTGTAAAACCCCATGGTGTTTATAAAGGTTTTGCCAAAAAGTATATTTCAGTGAGAAACATCTACAAAAACAGTACTGTTGTTTACCTTTGGCAAAATTCCAAAATCTTGCTCAGCATTCAAATGATATGAGGGAATGTATGTTGAAAGCTTATCTCTCATACTCAAAAGCATTCTTTAGCATCGCCGCTGTACAAAGAGCTTAGGCTGAAATGAGTCCATACCTATGTCTACATTCTGCTCTAAAACGGTATTGCTTTGATCTTATGGGTTGCTTAATATCATTATGGGGTTCATTCATATGTGGCATCTCGTATTTCACCATCAGCAATCTGATAGCTTTCAGGTGTCTGCCAAGTCTTCCTTTTTTCCAGATTTTTAAAGACCTGTCATTGAGGTTCTTAGTAACAGTAAATAACAAGCTCCTTTCCCCAAACAACTAAGTGTTTTAACCTCAGACACAAGAATTGTCTGTCTGGAAACTGTAATTAGAGCTATCCTTTAAGCATCAGCTGCAGGCTAGACTACTTAAAAGGCAAAACATATTTTCATATGGTGCTGCTACGGCTCATATGTGTATCAATCATATTTAAATGTGGATATCGGTTTTAATTGTTCCATGCAAATATGTGCCCAGATTTTTACAAATAAAATATATAAACCACCATATTTAATATATTTCATAGAACATTTAAAAATGACCAGATATTGAAAGCAAATCCAAATGACCATGATGTTCGCAGCCTAATATAAAAACTTAGCTTATCAGACCAAGTAAGAAAGCTAAACTGAAACCAGTTAAGTTTAGGACATCAAAAGTCATCATTTACTGCTAAATGAAGCTTACAGATGGACAGAATGTTAACGTTTTTGTGTAAAACGTTTCACCTTTCACACTTTGACAATGAGATAAGATTTATGGAAACAGACATGTATTCATAAAAAATTTCATGATACAAATGTGTCAAACGTTATGCCTAACTAACATCCACAGAAAATACAGCAAATTTCTTTGTAACACTTGATTCCCAGCTCTAATTTGCTTTAGCTCAAAAATTTACCAAGCACACAGCTAAGCCTTGGACTAATAAACTATGACAATAAAAATCTAAATTGTATGAAGTGGCAAATTGCTAGCATGCTTTTTTAGGCCTTAAAAATAACCCAAAGCATTTTAAGTTATACTCTTTAAATAATTCAAATCACATGTTGCTGGTTTCACTTCTTCGTTGTATAATAAAGTCTGTCAGTGACCAAATATCTATCCCTGAGAAAAGAATGTGTTTTGATAAAAGTGTTTTCAGATTGGATAAAGGCTCTGCAAAAACAATGATACCATTTCAATCATGAGGTCATAAAACCTTTTTCCCCATCCTAAACAATGGCTGTGTTTTGCCAGCTTTTTCTCATGAACTGACACAAACCCCTGTGCTATCATTATGAACACCTGCTCAATGTTTTCATAGTACAAATTCATAATATTATGGTCTAATACCTCAAAAATTATCCTTGTTAAAAGTATTCCAATTAAAATGAATAAAATAACAAATGAATACATCCAAAATAGTTCAGTTTTCATTGTGAAAACAGTGGAATGTGTATGGTGTGTATGTTCTTCTTCTATATTACTCAACCATTTATAATCCCTAGAGCCACCTCTAAATCATAACAATTCATCAAAGTCAAATGTTTCAAGCTCCAAGTCTGAAGGCCAAATCCAGCCCGCCATGTTATTTCATGTTGCCTAAAGCTTAAAGACTTATGTAAATGTAAATTGTACAAAAACTACATCTCCCTTGATGCATGGGGATTTTGTGACTCGCAAAGTGACAGCAACCACATCTCCTACTAGATTCTGGTGTTTCCACATCAGCGTTTCACTGAGACAGTTTTCCGCATCAGTGATGTTGAGAAATAGCTAGGCTTATTCCCAAAATGTACAAAAGGAGAATATTGAAACATGAGGAAAGGAATATAATAAAAAGATGTGAGAGTTCAAGAAAGTTTGTGCTTCAAAAAAGATAAACCGGTACATCTCGTGTAATGAGGCTGTGTCTGTGGTAAAGAAGTACAATATAAATGCAGCTACATTACAAATTTGCAGTATACATTTGTCATTTTGAGAACAAACACAAGCTAAACTACTTGCAAGTGCTATTAACTTTTTAGTAATGTATATGCATTCAAGTGGTGGAAGGGTCTGGTGCCAAAGAACCAGAACAAAACCCGTCATTTTCCTCCCAAAGTCAAAATATACTGCTTCTGGCTTTTCTGTATCTAAGCAACTTTGTTAAAGAGGATACTTTAAATGTTATTAAATTACCTTGTACAATAAACTCACTCTAAAACACAACACTGTGTCTGCAGAAGTACTTGATTCTGGCTCAATCCAATTTAGGGTGTGTTCTATAGAGCTTGTAACTATTCGTATTCATTAACACACTACTGTGTGGCAGAATATTTACCACAGTAGGTATGAAGTAATTAAACTGTTGGTGTCAAAACCCCAAAATAAAGTGGCTTGTTCATTTAAAAGGGTCAATTACAAAGGTCTGCTTTCCCAGATAATTGTGCAGCAACACATGCCAGCAAAAAGTAAAGAACTGCTGATGGCGGAGCATATTTGGTGCCACACTGTATGAAAAAGCAATCTGCATCTCAATCCCCCCTGGATTTTCAATTAACATTGCAGAGACCTGGCTACTAGTACAGAGAGATCAAACAGACCCTCACCCAGACCCTGGCAGGCAGGAATGTGAGTAATGCTAAGTTTCTTTGTGCCCCAGAGTATGAATACATTAAAAATACAAACAAATATGAAAACAGGTTAATACCACTGTTGGACAAGAATGTGAGCCACATTGCCCTGGTTCTTAAAAACTTGGATGATTAAAAAAGCAACTAATCCAAAAGTGGCATTGGTATTTTATTATTACTAATAATTACTGGTAAATGCCTCACATTTTAGGCAAATAAAAAAAACATCTAGTATTATGGAGTAATTTAACCTTCTGCTTTAGTTTTTCTTTAGCACCGAGAAAGAACGTGTGGATTTTGATACACAGTAGAAACAATTACTGTCTTAAATTTTACATTTATCTTGCATAAACTTTCTATGTGTGATATTCTGTACAATGTAATGATCCAAAACTCAAGCTCGTCAAATAAAATAAGATTTATGTACATGAAGAAATGATTTTTTAATGAATATTGTTTTCTTATTAAGTAGAAATCTATAAACCCCTCACGTCATGGCACATCTTTGCCATAATTGCTTTGAAATCACTGGCAGCATGCATGTGTCAGCTTTCTTTAATGCTCTCTGATAATACAGTCCATAACGTGTTTTTGTCAAAGCAGATTATTCTTGGTCTTCTTGAATTCCTTCTACAAGTCCTTCATAATATTGCCTTCAAAGTTGTCATGTAGGTGCTTCCTCACATGCCCAGCATAACATATCATGCAGAATGTGGTTAAGTAGTTTGCCTTCTTTTCTAGTCTTGGAAACTTGCTCAGTGGTTGCTCATCTTCCTGCATGACCTTTTCAGCATTTTTGATGCACTTGGTTTCAAAAGACTAATTCTAGCTTGTCCTTGGGTGGGTTTTATTTTGCTAGGTTTGTGTTCATTCGGATTTCTTACAACAGTATATAGTAAAAAGGTGCTAAATAATAGAATGAGGACTGACTGTGTCTATTCCTCTGTCCATATCACAGAATCCCACATTTGCATACAGATCTTATGCAGCATGTTCAGAATCATATGTCCACCAAACTGAAGCAGTTTGAGGTAACATCTCTGTTGAATCTATAATATGCTACAGGTAGTGTCACAGTTTTCTATACAGTGATACAGATTTATAGAACAGGACTGATAAACCATAATACATAAATTATTAAGGTACTGTGATGAAGTTGGATGTTTATGCACACACACAATCCTAGAAAGTTATAAAATCTTAGAGTATATATATATATATATTTATAATTCATTATGTAAAAAGGCTGAAAACTCATCATATTTAGTGAAACATGAATGATACAATTGCGTGTTATTGTGTTAAGCAAAAAGTGTTTGGTGTATTCATATTAGGCTATGTTTTTTAGTAACTAAAGCCTAACTATTCTTTTGTGCTTTTCACAGCAGGTCAGTAGCTGAGGTTTGCTGATGCAGAAATAGTTTGGAGAAGAGAACAATAAATTCTTATTATTATGATGAAAAGTTTAACCCATGGAAACCCAGCATTAGAAAAGTGACCTAAGATGTGAATACCTGTGCAATACCAGTACCGTGGCGTGTTCCAGTAAACATCTGGCTCAAAACAAACCCAGCAAAGCAGATTCAAGAAACTTTTTGGGTTCAAGGTTTCAGGGCAGGTTCAAACATGCCTCAGTGCTTTTAAACCTAAGTACAGGTCTCCCAAGAAGGATGATACATTATGATTAATGACATCATATAGCATACGTATATGATGAGACAAATGATCCACAGTTGTTAGTGATAAGTCAGACAGTAGGGCATTAAATTCATGATAATTTACAGAGCAGTGAGGAAGGAGAGTGGTACAAAGCTGCTGCTGGAAATGGATTTGAAGAAATCTGTACTAGAGTTACAGCTTCTGCACATTCTTCTCTTATCCTAACAGCGTCAGATAATGAAAGACGGAACCATTCTAGCTCACGTTGATAGTGAGCTTCTGGATGAGGATTCTTATTCTAGCAGTAGAGTTTAGGGAAAGCTGTTTCAGTACACTGAAAGACAGACAGATGAAGGAAGAGGGTGGGGGTGCAGAAGGTGTGCAGCTGCATTTCACACTTCATCAAAAGTGGCATCTGGTCTTTGTCACCTTAAGTGAGATGTTACACAGGGTGCGGGAAAGTAAAACATTTTGTCAAACCATTTATCAGCTGCCCCCATCACCTGAAGTAATGTGTTTTAACTTTAATATATTATATGTTTATATGTATATGTTTTAATATATTATATATATATATATATATATATAAAATACTGAGTCAATACTGAAATGGTCATGGAGCAACTCTAAATCTTTTAGTATCTGAAAAAAGGGCAGACTGTACAGTTAAGGCAGCAATCAAACTGTCTAAAGTTTCAGTCAATTTGAATGGCCTTCAATAGAGACTATGTCACTCAATTTCAAAAACATTTTTGAATAATTATTGAACATTTTCACACATACAGTTCCAATACGTTCGACCCACAATAAAGTAAAGATCAACAACTCAGGGCAGTTGTGACCTAGTGGTAAAGGAACTGTATTAGTAAGCAGAAGGTCACTGGTTCAAGTACCACCACTGCTAGGTTGCCACTGTTGGGCCCTTAAGCAAGGGCCTTAACCTGCAATTATTTGGACTGTATACTGTAGCTTTGAATAAACTCAAAATATTACTGCAGAAAAAGATTTAGCTACAATTTAAATGAAGCCAATTAATTAAATAATACAGAAAATGAACAAAGAAAAAAGTAGTATTAAGCACCATAAGAAATTTAGCACAAGAAAATAACTTTATAAATAAAAGGGAAGATGATTTTTCCATTGGAGAAAGCAAAAAAAAGTATCTAGTAGGCATCTCATCATATCTTTCTTGCATCCATACAGCATCACAAGGAATCTACTTTAATTTGTGCTTTTTTAAATAGTGCTAATAAACTAGCTATTACTTGAGGCATTTTGACTCTTGATTCATTTCATCCTATCTGACTAATTTGGTTAGTAAAAGCAAAACACCACAATCATCCATAATATGAAATACTTTA
>JAYDZG010000039.1:23016203-23026572 GCA_034509265.1 Microcambeva bendego
CAGTGTTTCCTGGTGAAACCAGACCCACCATGACCCTTATCAGGATAAAGCATTTAATAAGATTTCCATTTCCATTCGATATATTTACGTTTACATTTTCAGATGCCTTTATCCATGTGACAATACAGTTACAGTATACAGTCCCAACAGCAGCAACCTGGCAGATGGGAGGTTTGAAGCGATGACCTTAACCACTAGGCTACATTTAAGATGTAAAGGTATGTCACAAGGTATCTCACTGTAGTTGGTGCAGATCGGGAAACTTTAGATCCAGCCTTACTGTTTATTCATTTTCTCTTAAAAAGGTGTAGATAGTAGTCTGAGTATCTGTGAAGACCTGTCTTCTGTCATGGTCACCTCAAAGATAAACTAGGTAAATCATGCTAGAGTGTATTCCTGTACTGAAGACACACTTAATCTCTGCCCTTATCATGCTCATCGGTGAGACATTCAACACCAGGAGTCCACAGATCATGACCCTTTTTACTGTCTAAACAGATGGAGAGTTTTTCCAGTGTCTTTTCGGGAGGCTCTGGGATCTCTTTACCTAATCTAACACAACCTGAAACTCACTGAAGTCATATCTAAACAGTCTGCAACATGACATAGTTCAATTTAATTAAAGGGTTTCTAAGGATGATGTATAATGAAACACCAATAGGTGTATTAATACTAAGTTGAACTAGGGTGTAACTAGCTAGGAATAGTTGGCCAATGGTAGCAGGTACTGGATTTGTAATTATAAGTACAAATTTCTACTATTAGCATACCGCAATGAGCTAGACACTTAATTTATCTGTTTTCAGTGATAGTTGTAAGCCCCATTGAATAAAAGCATTTGCTTAACGCCACAAATGTAAATGCACCCTGAACACACTCCAGATCCCATTAGCAGGATACAAAAGTAATTAAATATTTGAATATATGAAAGTAAGTACAGTTATTGAAATATGATAATCAAATCAAACCAAATTATTATGTAAATACATCTATGTAATTTATATAATCTTTATTATATATTATGCCACATCTTTGTGCATACAGACACATTTCATAGTATGTAGCATTTATACATCTTCAATTTTGTGTTAATACAACAATGCCAATTGAATATTAAGGTAACTAAATTAATCTTAAATACCCTTTAAAAAATAAAAGGGTTGCTAACATTTTGAAACAGAAAAAAAGTTTAAATTACATAGTTGAACAGTTGTGCAGTTACCTCATCTGTACAAATTACTACCTGCAGCTGCTAATCCAGGTGTTGTACCAGCTGACAATGAACAGTAACACGATATCACACTAACAGAAAGGCAAAGGGGGTAGTCAAAGTCTCACCTTTTCTCCAGGGGGTCAGGATGGCAAAGGACTTATGCCAGCTGAACACCACACTCGGTTTCCTTCTCTTTAGGCTCATCTTAGAAGTTTTGTAGCAGTAAATTAAATCCCTTTAAAAGTATTTAGTAGCTCATCCTGTCTTCCTCATCTGTCGTTTTTGTCTTTTTGAGGTGCTTATTGTATAAAGAGTTTATCAATAACAGGAATTTCTGCACAGTGTAAGTCCAGTATGGGTCATCCAGCCAAAATCCCTCCTCTTTGACTTTCTAGATGTGAGGTGAGTGGGAGCAAGCCTCTGTGGCGTTGTCTAAAGGGAAGTATGTGATACTCTGAGGAAAGTCTCCACTGCGCTCACTAAGGAGAATGTAAAGGCGGGCCTCCAGCGGCACCACCACCACTCAGCAGCTGGGAGGAGGGGGGTCTCACTGAGCACTAGGAACGTGCATGGGAGTACAGGGAGGTAGTTTTTTAAAATGTTGTACCAGTGACTGGATATCTCTAGTTACTTTGTAGTTCATATTAGTTTAGCCAGTCCTTCAGAATATTATTTAAGCCCAAAAGTCAAACATATACTTAAGTAACACTGCTTCACAATCTTAAAAGGCTTATAAAGTTATTTCTGAGGCTTTAGGAATTAGGAATCCACTAAAATGGCAACAGACTAGTCAACCAAATTAAGATGATGTGGTGATACATATTGCCATTTTAAAAGCACAATATTAAGAGAAAATATACAGTTATGGTGACCAGAGGCTGGGTCTGAACTCAGTTTGAGCTCCATACCAAGGAGCTAAGTAGCTTACACCCTACCTGATGTAGACTTAATAAATGTACAGTAAATATATATCATTTTTATAAATACTTATTACTTTTTTTTATTTATTACTTACTATATTTTCCAGATTTCATGTCATAATGAAATGTGTTAATAGTTGAGTTTCACATCATTCTATGTTTTGTGCATATATTTTGTATTGATCAAATCAAGTGGTATACACAGCTAAGCCAAAACATTTGAATCACCTAAAATGTTGTCATTACAGGTAATTAGCTGGGACAAGGACTCCACAGGCAAATGAAGCAGTATCTAACCGTACATTACCAGCAGGTCCTTCAATTTCTTTAAATGTTTAGAAAAGTATCTGTAAATTGATAGGAGCATATCATAGCAAGTCCTATGGAAACAGTGAGTCTTAACCAACAACCTGTAGAGAGTTTGACATTTGGTCCTTTTAAGAGCACTGTTTGTGGTGAGTAAAGAATTTTATAGATTTTTAAGATTCTATAAAAGCTCTACTCTTGTCAATCAATTGTGTGCATTTAGTAACTCCATCATGATAATTACGGTCATTGCATTAACAGGGTAAAAGTTAGGAATATTCTAGGTAAAGATCTAAACTAGTTTGTCCAATGTCAAAACATTGGTTAAAAAGCAGGGATATTTTTGGCAAAATGACTAGACAGTTGACACAATTGAACAAAAAACAAATACAATATTTATTTTTTAATGTAGTACGTCTGGGAATTTGGAAAGTTTTTAGCAATAAGCAATTTGTGAAATTGAGAGCTTTTCAAGTTGATGTTCTATACAACAATGCAAAGCTTATTTTAGACTAGTTTCCCAGATAAAAAGTTACATGCTGAAGCTTAAGTAAATACTCAACGCATATGTCTGGTCCGGCATATATTTCTCTCACTAACAGACCCTAAAAGCAATGGAATTCAGCCACACCTACATAGCAGGGTCAGCTGAGCAAAACTGGCGTCCTTACTGAATCTCTTTCTCACTTCTAGGTGGGAGGAACAGCAAACTGCTTGTTGTTCTCAGTGAGACAGGCTTTTGTTCTACAGGATACGTGTGGAAATCAAATGATTAAATGAAACCTCTGTTGACTTACTGTAGTAAAAATGTTGATGGAAAAAATGTAAAGGATAATGAGAGCCTGTTGTTTGTTTTTGACATAGCTCTGAATATTTCAAGTCTTAGCAGCATACACTAACATTTTGGTAAGAAACAGGTGTGGACATAGTGGCAAAACACAGTTTAAGACTGACCTCAGGCAAACAACTAGGCTAAAATGAGAAAGCATCCTGCTTTCTTTAAATTTTCTTAAAATACAATATTTCAACATTCATTTCTGAAAATCAAGCCAATGCTATTCAACTATTGTCTTTTTTATGTAGTCTGAATAATTACCATTCATGCATATTCTTAATAGGCATTTTTAATAAGTACAATGTTGATTTGTCTTCTAAAACAGTACCAAATCATGTTAAATAACTACTGTGCCCATGAAAAAGTGGTCATTTAAAGTGACTAATAAAAGTAATAATAATTGATTTACGTTTGGCTGGTTATTGCATTACATCTCATTAGGTGGCAAGGGTGATTAGAGGATAGTTCTGTCGCCTCACAGCAAGAAGGTCTGGGATTCGAACCCCAGTTGGGGCAATCCGGGTCCTTTCTGTGTGAAGTTTGCATGTTCTCCACACGTCTAAGTGGGTTTCCAGCACAAACACAATCAACCAGGCTAGTTGGAGACACTGAATTAGTGCCTAGCTACTAGGATGCTTAAATCAGTGCTTTGTAGTGCTGGTCCCCCCAAAAAAGGGAGGGTTGTGTCTCAAAAGGCATCTGGCAAAAAATGACTATGCCAAATCAGTAGTATGGATTGTGAACCACTGTGGCGACCTCTAAACAGAACAGCCGAAAGATGGAACATAATGAATTAAAATTGATCATTTATTGTAGCATAAGGGAATACATGGATAGTTTAGATTTTCTAAACTTTGTTGAAACGTAACAAGCTGCTTTCCCGGGTCAGGGTTTTAGTAGGTTTGAAGCAATATTGTCACAAGGTAAACTTAATGAATCCTTCGCAGGTTAAAAGCCTGCATGTTACCTGCATGTAACCCACATAGACAAGGGTATAACATACATTTAGGAATACAAAGTGGACTAGACACAAATCTATTACCAGGAAAATCATCCACTCACTCACACTAGCCAAAGATTGTTTTTAAATATACTGAGTATCAAGTACTGAATAGTTTTGCATTTATGCATTTCCTGATAATATAAAAAACAGAAACAAACCACTCCCATGCAAAGGCTACTCGCACACCATGGGGAAAAATACCATTCCATTTAATTAAAATTACATTGAAACTTTTAAATGATCTTAACAGATGATCTTGTTGTTTCTGGACTCTAGGCAGCTCTGTGTCCTCAGGTCACACATTGCACATTTCAGTTTGTTATATAACCCTGGATTAAAAGATCATGCTGAGAAACATTTCATGCTGCTTTGATTCTTTAACTGATGTAAAATATTTTCTTTTTTTACTGAAAATACGAGTTGCATAATAAGACAATAATGAAAATGACAAGAGAGTGTGCGAAAGTTTCAGCATGTATTGAATTTAAATAGAGCGTGCCTGAGAGGTTTCCATTCCCGTATTAAAAAGTAAATGAACTCTTAAACAACAATTGTGGGTTTTTATTTATTTTGCCATGAATCACATTTGTCAGTCTGCAAAGGCATCATACGAGCTCAGTGGATAGCACCGTCTGCTCACAGCAAGAAGGTCCTGGGCTTGATCACTAGGTAGGGCTTGGTCCTTTCTGTGTGGAGTGTGGATGTTGTCACGCAGTCCCTTCTGTGCTCTTCTGTGTATGCATGCTTTCCTCCCATGCCCAGCTATACTCCAGCAGCACGGTGTGTACAGAGACATGCCCCCTCCCCCCTGCTGATTGGTCCCCATAACCATAATTACCTGCAGCTGCTCTTATTTAGGGTGAAGTAGAGAGACTTATTTAGCAGAGCAGAGAGACTCAGGTTGAGGATTTTTGTTCAGGTTACTCTGTTTCGTTGGCATATCTCTGTCCAATTGTGACTTTGCCAATTGGCTCTTAATCTGTCCGGTGCCCGAACTCTGTCTGGTTACTGTTTGGTTTGCATTTTCTTAGTGGCCCTGTTTGTATGTTATCTTCAATAAATATCATTTATTCTTGCATCTCTGCGTGTGTGTCCACCCCTGTCCATTTTAGCCCACCTAGCATTAACACATTCAGGTGCAGTCAAACAGTCAAAAGGTATGCTAGTGAGTTAAAATGGAGACACAAAATTGAGTGTAAAATATGATGCTACCATCCTAATAAACAAACAAACTCGGCCCACCAACATTTATATAATTTACTTACAACTGTGCAAACAATCGAGGATGAAATGCTCTTGGTCTCGACAGTGGCAAACCTTGCCTATGCTGGGGTTTAAACTAGTGTCACAGTCCATGACATATTTGTCACGTCTGTAAAAAGCCATAAACTGTCGGGATGCCATCTTAATTATTCAACTACTCTCCTTGTTCACATTCCTTGCAGGTCATAAGTTAGGAAACCACAAAAATACATGCGCATTCACACGATTTCTGCTGTCACAGCTGCAGAGAGGCTTTGGCTTCCTGTCATACTCCAAACACTCTTTCTATAAAAAAACATATCCAAATCTCATTTCCTCACGCTGTGGAAAATGTAACAAAGAGACCAAATGGAATGACAAACATCAATGAAGAACTTACTCATCAACACCAACGGGATGTTCCTCCACACATGTTTAAAAGATTATATTTTTCCTTAGAGGTTTTGTTTTGGGTTTTCCCTCTGTATATAACTGCTGTTTATTTGTAAGCATGCATGTTATCATGCCAGTGTGTATGTACTGGTAAAATTAGTGCCATTTCCTTAGAGGCATTTTAGTCAATTAGAAGAAGGGCACAAAAGGAAAGAGGATGCTGACTAAACTAGGAACAGCGAAATTAGGGGCAATTTGTTTTGATGTGAGCTGGCAGTATCTCTTTTCAAATCTCACTTAATTACAGTTGTTGCCCCCTGTGTTTGCACGAATCTTACAGGAACAGGGATGACGTTTAATGCTTAAATCAAAAAGTAAAATCATTTTTGTGATATGTACCAACCTCACTTCTAGGGCTGGGGGGTATGACCAAGCATTTTATTACAGTATTTTTTAAGATTCTCCAATATATAAATATTTTATTGCTTAAAAAAATGTATACTGTTATACTGACCTATGACTCCACAGTAGAACTTCTGCTGTAGTAGAGCATAATCTCAGTTTCCAGTTTACGTCATGTTGCTGGCATAGCAACTGATGTGACATATTTTTGCCCAAATTTAGTGCATTGATCATTTCTCTGAAAGTGTATTTCTCAGATTCGCAATGTTGTTCGACCATTTGCAGCCACGATTCTACAAACTCTACAATACATAGTTATTTTGTCTGTTTCATATTTTTCATTAAACAATTTCCTATAACTTACAGCAGATATAAATATGTTTTACTAACATTTAAATTTCACATGTACAAAATATTCAAGTGAGGTGAATTGGAGGCAAAATTGTCCATGACAATGTTTTATCTAAAAAACTTCAACTGAGGAATTTTATGTAACCAGGAACTTACCTGTCATAAGTGTAACCAATGTGACATCCCATTACAATCCTAATAAATGATTAAATAAACTAGTTAACTAAATTAAAATGAATATCAGCACTGCCAAAATTCAGTTTGCCCTGTTAGCTCTGTCCTGGTAAACTGCAGTTATTTAAGAGTGAAAATGACCAAGATCATTAGCACAGCCTAAAAGCAATAAGACACATGAGCATGAGAAACGTGATCACTAACTGTTAAAAGTACAACACAAGTGTCAAGCTGCCTCTGGAGGCAACTTCAACCAAAATCTACCCTTTGTGAATTTGAACTCCTTGTATAAGGAAACACGTAAAGCATTACAATGTACCGTGCTGGGTGTCTGCTGGTCTAGTGTAAAGCACACTGCTATATGATTCATGGACACTGCATTTCTTATGCATTTATTTTTCTTCCGCTTACTTGCATCCAATTTATCGATTTGCATTATGGTTCCTTAACGGATGTTGACTCCAGTCCTGAATGAGGAGAGCGAGACCCAACCTGCATGCTGTTCGAGCCACACTCCAGTGCTTACACAGTTTTGTTGGAGTAGTTTGCAACTGCTTAAATTATAACTTCTGAGATTATAACTTCATGTAAAGTTCTTTCCAAGGTTAGATTTAGCCAGTGCGTGTGTAACAAAGGAAACCCTGAAGTTCCTTAGTTGTTACAAAACTGTGACAAAGAAAATTGTGAACTTACAGCAAGTTTCAGGAGCAGTACTAAAAGTCTTTTTTAGTCTATTAAACACAAAATTAGCAAATTATACTTAAAAATGGGGTCTATAAATTTTATACAGCTTACACACTTACCCAGGTGGAATATTAGACTTACCCATGGCAGTGAGAAAGAGGGACTCTTGTGTCTTGACAAAAATCTATTTTGCAAATTGATCTGTCTTATCAGGCATAAAGAATTTAAGAGGTAACTAATGTCACCACTACTTGCTTCTCATCAGCCTCCACTTTGCCAGCACTGCAGAACCCAAATAAAGCTTATTGCCAAGATAAAATGTCAGAATCTAGAGTTCAGAGAACATAGTTGGCCAAGTGTTTTATTTTTTTGGAAGTTCTCCTACTTGGCCAAAGGTATGAGGACAATTGTCCATGAGCTTGTTGGTAATCCTATGTTAAAATGGTGTACACTATAGAGTCTTGCTGCTTGCAGTTAGAATAGCCTTTTTTGTAGAAAATGTCAGTAGAAATTTGTGTTCATTCAGTTAAAAAATCAGCTTAGAAGTCTGAGGTTGACTAAAAGGGTTTAGTGGGGTCAAGGTCAGGGTTCTGTAAATCCATTAAATTTCTTCACTTCAGCTCACTTAATAATTGTTCTGTGGACAGACATGATCCTATCCATTAGTCTATTTTTGAGGTATTAGTGTGGTGTACTTGCATAATGGATGGAATACCCATTTAGGGCACCAATTGGTGCATTGTGATGTGTTTGTGTTGTGCAGCTCCTTGATCCTTGGAAGCTGGGTCTCACCTAAGATCAGTCTATGAAAACATATGCATATGGTGCCATTCTCCAAACTGCACCTTCCAAAGAAATGCCCATTGGTGAATGTCTACTCTAAATAGGCCCTGCCATGATGGACTGACTTTGACCAATGTCATTGAATCTGTTGCAACCTTGAATGTACTGCAAAGGTACAGAGGTCTTTAGATATAATGTTTCCATTATTTTGCCCAACCCTGAATGCTACGCTATGGCTATTTTCTGACATGGCCATCTGTCCTGCTGCCAAAACATTTGTGGGAAATGTTAAGAAAGCAGATTACATTACACATAATGGTTAAGTAGATAACAACAAAAAGTAAGTTATTACATTAAAAAGCTATAGTTTTTAGTTTTTACAAAAGTTTTACTTCCCTATGGGGGCCAGCCGCTAGTGTTTAGTGTGCAACACTACTAATCCGAAGGACGCCAGGTTCAAACCTCTGTTGGGTCCTTGAGCGAGGCCTTAACTCTCTTTGCTCAGACTGAATGCTGTAACTGTAAAGTTGCTTTGGATAAATGTCTCTGCTAAATGCTGAAAATGTTAATGTTTGTTACTTCATTCACACATAGTGGCACGGTGGCTAAGTGGGTAGCACTGTCGCCTCCCAGCAAGAAGGTCCTGCTTTCAATCTTTAGGTGGTCCAGGTCCTTTCTGTGTTGAGTTTGCATGTTCCCCTTGTGTCTATGTGGGTTTAATCCGGGTGCTCCGGTTTCCTCACACACTCCAAAAACATGCTATTGAGATAAATTGAAGATACAAAATTGTCCTTGACTGTGTTTAATATCAATATGTGTACTGGTGAAACTTACTGATGTAATGAATGTGTGTCTCTCATGAATGTAAGCAAGACTGTAAAACATAGTGTTAAAATCCTAATAAACAAACACTCACACATAGAAGCGGTTTCGAATAGCAAATCCGCCTCCTGTAGTTTTTAATGCGGTAGAGTTTCAGAAATTCCTGAGAAAACTCTAAGAAATGGGAAGAACAAACAAAACTCTTTACAGACCTTTGGTGGAATTTAAACCCAGGTCCCAGGTTGTTGATGCTATGTGGCACCCACACTTTTTGCAGGGCCCCACATATTGAAGATGTTGGTTTTCAGACAATTTTACATTTACAATTTTAAACCAGATGATCTGCCACTCAAACAATCATTCTATTGTACTGGATTTCATTACAGTACAAACGTCATAATTTTATCTCCTGATGCCAGCATAACGAGCTAAATTATGAAATGTACATATTAAAGCATGCTTTGAGAGGAGTGTAGCTGTGAAGCCCGTGATTAAACGCTCTATGCCTGATTCACATTATGCAATAATTATACAACCTCTCTGCTGCCCTCTTGTGAGTGATTTTTTGCATTACATAAATGAAACAACATCCAAGATGTCCAGTTGAATCCACACCATCTCAGCATGGTTGCCTGGAAACACAGTTTTCCCTTTGGGGTCAATGCACATATGCACCTTAACTCTACTGAACTTTTTTCAGTTAAATTACTTAAAGTCTGTCACTGTACGTTCTATACACATTAATTGCACATTTTATTGATGTCCGACTCCTGTTACTGCTATATGTTATCCTATTTTTATATAATATAACTGTTATATACCTGTTATTGTTTAACTTGATGTGTGTATGGTGACACTAAGAGAAATTCATTGTACATCTGGTACTTGTCAAAAGAAAATATTCTGATATAAGTCTCATCTGACCAAAAAACATTTCCAAAGTATTTCAGTCCATTATAAATTGCTTCAGGTCTAAAAAAAACTTAATTAAACAAAATTAATGGATGACTTCCGTATGCATTGTAGAATTGCCGTTCGCATTTATAGGTGCAGTGGCGGACTGTGTTAAGTGAAAATTATTTTCCAAAGTACTGCCGAGCCCTTGTGGCTTACCTGAGCTTGAATTCTACTTTAGTTTCTGCCCTTGTCTTTTACTCATAAATACCTACTGAATATTTTGTGATATCATGAATTCTACCTTGTGGAGGACTGTTGTCTTGGAACTGGCCAACATTTCTCTA
>JAYDZG010000039.1:23110058-23122712 GCA_034509265.1 Microcambeva bendego
ATGCTGCAGATATTTTTCTGTAGCCTTTCCCAGATCTGTTTCCCGATCTTGAGGTCTACAGACAATTCTTGGACTTCATGGCTTGGTTGGTGCTCTGACATGTACTGCCAACAATGGGACCTTATAGACAGGGGTTTGAGCCTTTCCAAATCATGTCACATCAAGTTTCCCACAGGTGAACTCCAATCAAGTTGTCAAAACAATTGAAAGATGATCAGAAAACTCAAACAATCTTTTTCACTTTCTCATAATGGGGTATTATGTGTAGAATACTTAGTTTAATCCATTTTACAGTAAGGCTTTGAAGTTAATCTGTTTAAAAAGTCTGATTTTATCCCATCTTCACCTAATCAATGCAGAAACTGGAATAGCTGTTCAATACATTTATTTGCAGTTATTTACCTCTGTAACCTTGATTTGTTGTAAATCAACAAGTGAAATGATGTTGAACAGACAAAAAGAAAAATCTGGTGGTCTTATACTGTATGTTGCACTTTAATGCGTAGAACATTAAACTAGAATTTTAGATATTATCCATTGAAGACATTCATGTTTTAGGACAATCTATTTAATTTGTAGTTGTTGTTTATGGATACATTGATACTTTGGCCAATTCAACTTAGCATAACATTTGTAAAATTATTTTCTTTACGTTTTCTTACTTAGAGCTGTATCTGAAACTGGAGGATGTGACAAGGATGTTTATTCAGCCATGCATCATGGATGTGAAGATGGGGAGAAAAAGCTATGACCCATTTGCATCAGAACAGAAGCGAGAAGAGCAAATTAAAAAGTACCCTCTAATGGAGGAAATTGGATTTCTGATTCAAGGAATGAGGGTAAGACAGTGTGTGTGTGTGTGTGTGTGTGTGTGTGTGTGTGTATATGAGTGTGTGTGCGTCCGTGTGCTTGCATGTGTGTGTGTGTCTATATCTGGACTACATGAGTAATTTATTTAGAAAATGAGGAAATAAATTTCAAATTGAGTCTTAAAGAACTTGCAACAGCCTGCCAATAACCTTGACCTCAACCACATAACACACTTTGCAGATTCACTGGAATGCTGACAGCAAGCCAGACCATGATGACCAACATTGTTGTCTGATGTTGTCTTGCTGATGCTCTTATACCTGAATGAATAGCATCACTGCAATCAAATTCTACTCATGTTAATAACCTTAGTTTTCACTGTGATGCTCAGGTAGAGTGTATATGTTTAGCTTCCCTTAATACACCACACTGTTAACAACATAATAAGACACAGGAGTTCTGGAAATACGTATGCTGATAAAACACTATAAAAACAGTGTTGGAAATCATAATAACAACAGACTTTAATACCCCATCACAATGAGAATGCAATCAGTATCGAAAATGCTAAAAAACAATTCACCACAGTGTTAGAAATGCTAATAATAACAATACACTACTGTTAGAAATGCAAATAATAACAATACACCACTGGATTACAAATGCTATTAATAATAACACACCACAGTTTGACATGCTAAAAAATAACAATACACCACAGTGTTAGAAATGCTAATAATAACAATACACCACTGTATTACAAATGCTATTAATAATAACACACATAGTGTGTGAAATGCTAAAAAATAACAATACACCACAGTGTAAGAAATGCTAATAATCACAATACACTAATGTGTTGGAAATGACAATAATAACAAAGCACACAGGTTAGGAATGCTGTTACCATACACAGTGTTCTGAATGTTTAAAATAATAACATTATAAACAACATTGTTGTAAAAATGAATAGCAGCTATGAATCGTTTCCCATAAGCTATAAAAGCTTATACTTGCTCTTTCTAGTTTTGTATACTGTGCACTTAATTTCATCTGCACTTTTCTGGCTTCAATATGAATCCTTAGTTGTTGCAATAAGAGATTTTGGAGAGACCTTCTTTTTTCTGTTCTTGCTTTAACCTGCCCACTGCCACTCTTAAACAGGGTAAAACATTACCATCAAGGAACAGAAAAAGACTGTTGGTATGTGATTATTTTTGTAAGTATTACAAATAATGAATGATTGTTAAAAAAATGTAAAAGGAAAGTAACTTATCTAACGAAACATAGTCATTTAGCCACTAGAAGGCAACCTTGTCCATATTTTCAAAAACACCTACATATCTGTGACGTTCACTGACTAAGTTTATATGACAAATATACACGGTTATAATTATTATTGTCAATAAATAAATTAATAGGTAAGTAAACAAATAAAACATAACCACGTAAGTAAAGAATTGATCAGTGGTGGCATCCACATTCACTAGTTTAGGACCAAACAGAACATCAAAAAGTGTGAAAACTGTGAAAGACAGACATGAAAGATGAAGAATAAAAACTAGAAAGGCTTAAATCCCCTCACACATCGAGCTCTCAGTCAGACACTGATGTCAGAAATGTTCATTTCATGGTCCTTATGGACCCTGCTTTGTGCAGAAACACAGTTATGTGACAGAGTTGAGATAGAAAAGAGCCATCTCCAAATTGTTGTCACAAAGTTGGCAGCTTATCATTTATTGTATACGCAGTATTAAGTCCTTACCTGCGGGGGATATGTTTCAGGACCATGTAGACGGACAACTAATAAAAGAGAACAATAACAATATAATGTTGACACAAAATTTTAGCAAACACAGCATTCCCCCCCTTATTTTTATGTGTCACATAATGGAAGCAGTTTACAACTCGTCTTCACTGAATTGCTCTATCTTTGTGCATTCAGCCATATATTTTAGTATATATTTTTTGTTTCATGTCCCCCCTCAACCGTCCCCCCTATTTAGCCATATTTAATTAGTAGATTGCATTATGCTTCCTCGCTACTGATGTTGACCTCCATTCTGATTGAGGAGAGCAGTGACTAACACATGCCCTTAACACTAACACTGCTGCAATAGCTGACTGAATCGTTTCACATGAGGCAAGTTGTATGTGGATCAGCTTTGTGTATGGAGAGCTACACCCTGCCCACATTATCCTTTGCTCTGTGCAGGTGTCATCCTTCACCACGCTGAGGTTGTAATTGCATCAGTTATGAGAAATTCTCTCTCTACTCACATCCAATCATCCTTCACATAGGTGCTCAGTCTACTGGTTGGCTAAACCGAGTTTGAAGCAACCAGTTCGAAATTGAATTGTCAATGTAATTTGCCATGTTAATTTATTTTTATCACTTTCACAATCATTTCATGTTTTTATGCTTGCAGAGATAAATACAATGATTGATATCCGGTTTATTTTTAGGTTTACCAGGTAACTTCTGGCAGCTATATCTGTCATGAGAAGCATTATGGACGAAGCCTGACGAAAGAAACACTGAAAACTGGTATGAGCTGGAGTTTTTAAGTTGTTTGCAGGGCTGCAATTATTCGCATTTATTCCACTCACAGTTAAATCAATATACCAAGACAGAAATCATATTGTTCTGCTCTACTTCTTTGCAGGCTTGGCTCGATTCTTTCATAATGGAAAGGAGCTAAGAAAAGATGCCATCTCTCTCAGCATCCATAAAATCCATAACATCCTGGACTGGTTTGAGAGCCAGAAGCAGCTGCACTTCTTTGCCAGCTCTCTGTTGTTTGTGTATGAAGGATGTCCTCATTTAGCCAATGCAAATAAGCAAAGTGAAATTCAGACAAGACAAGAACGTAGACAAACTGAGCCAGAAAGGAATAATTATATTATCATCCCACACTCAGAATCTCTGGACTGTAACAGCAGTATTTCCACTTCAAAAATCAGCCATGGGAAGATTAACTGTAGTGACCTTCTTCAGGACATTCACCATGTGAAGCAAGTGAATGAGATTAGGTCTAAGTCTCTACATCAAAACTCAGATCAGACTAATGAAAAGAGGGCCGAGTCTGAGAGAATGGCAGCAGGTGATGGAAAGAGCACATGGCTCTCAGGAGAAAGGTCAGATAGAGAAAGAAAGGCAGATGTAGAGGTCAGGATGATTGACTTTGCCCATATATTTCCCAGTGACAGCCCAGATGAGGGATACATGCATGGGTTGAGGAACCTTCTTTTTCTGATGGAGCAGATCCTTCAAGACTGACTTTTCTGTGTCTGCAATGTCCAGAATTCCCTAAACCAGGAATACTTCTGCTGCAAAAGAAAAGGACAACACTACCCAACATTATTATTATTTTGGGCAGTAAACATCTGACTTGGTTGTGACCATGTAAGAAGTATGAAATCATATTAAGCTGTGCTGATAAGAATTGAACTGCTTGTTAATACCATCCTTTTACCTTAAAAGTATTTTATGTACAAAAACATTAATGAAATGAAATGTAATAGATGTAGGTGTCTGCGTGGAACTCACACGCAAACTTGGGCATCTGTAACATTGTTCTCACTGACTAAATACAGACAAGTAAGTGATTTTTTCTAGGTAGGGCAGCTGGTATGTGAAATTTTGAATTACTTCAAGCAGTCCAATGTATCGAAAACACTCTATGAAATGTTTGAATTGGTTTATTTTCAACCTTTATATATGGGCCTGAATCTATGCAGTTCAGTTTAAAGCAAATCATCCAAACTCATATTAGTAGTCTGTGACACCAGGTAGCACTGTCACCTCACAGCAAGAAAGTTTTAGTTTTTACTTCCAGGATGGTCCCAAAGTTTGCATGTTTTCCCTATGTAAGCATGTGTTTCCTCTGGGAGCTCCTGTTTCCTAACACAGTTTAAAAACATGCGGGCAGGTTAAGTGGAGAAACTGAAATGCTCTATAGGTACATTGGTATGTGTGTGTGTCTGCATCGCAATAGACCTGCACCTCATACAGGGTGTTTTTGTGTGCATTGCACCCAAAAGTTGGGATAGGCTCAGTGAGCCAAGTTCTAGTTGGATTTCCTTAACATTTACTTACTTGCATCAAAAACCATGGCCGCAAAGACCTTACAAACCATCAATGGTTTGGGAAAAATGATCAGTTAGGAGAAGTATTTAAACATTTTCCACGGCACTACATATTCGCTGGAATATAATGAAGACAGTCAATAGTGAGTGGCTGATAAAGTTGACCGCAGTATACCTCAATAAAAAAAACAAACAAAAAAAAAACAAAAAGAAAGTCGGACCTGACTCCAATTATAAATCTTTAGTGACTTGGAGAGATCTGTGCACAGTTGCCCTCACAATTTGACAAATTTAGAGCATAGAGCAAAGTGGCTTCAACACAGTTTAAGTGTATGTCAATTTGTGCAGCCACATTATTTTGTGTTCATTGTAAACTTTAGTTTTTAAATTTATTTGTACATATTATTTGTCAAAGTTCTGGAATTATTTATCTTGATTTGATTTTTATATGACAAATACTTGCATTACACTATATAATTTATACAATGCAAGGTTCCCCGACCCTAATTAGTATAAGGGGTTAAAGAAAATGAATGGAACTGAACTGAGGTCTATCTAATGAAAACATGAATTCATGTTTCCATGAAAACACAGAAGTTAAACCAAGTAGTGTACACATTTTCTCCCAACAGTGCTGTAAAACTCACAGGGATCAGTTGCCATCAGAAGTCAAATAATTAGTCAGTGTTCACCTGTTTGCATTTAAGTCATATGCAGTTGTGTGATCCCTGTATAAATACTACTGGTCACAAGGTGGGATAAAGAAGATACAACAACAAACAAGATCATAAATACTTGCTGTTGAAACAATATTGTTTCCCCACATCCCCTAGTTCCCAATTTTTAAACATTTGATGGAACATAATCCAATCCATTCTTGAAAATGGCACCCCAGAGGCCAGAGATAAATCAAGAAAAAAAACAGGATCCTGATTTGCTAAGTTAATAAAATCAAATCCCAAAAGACACACAACTCTAATTAAAGCCAAGGTAGTTCGATCAAGCATTAACTCAGGGAAGTGAATACTTACATAACTAAACAATGTATTGTTTAATTAACCTTTGTGTCACAATAAACAATTGTTTATATTAGTTACAGACAAGTGTTATATTGCTGTTATAATGACACTGTTAATAAAAGGTCCGGTTTAATTTCAAGCTGTGCCAACACAAAATGAGGAAAAGTTCCCAGGATATACCAACATTAAAACTTTTTTTAGATTTAGAATACTCTTTTCATCACAGCAGTGAAATTCGTCATCCACATTTTAACCCAATCTGTGCAGTTATACACACACATACACACTAGTGAGCACTAGGGGCAGTGAGCAAACATGCCTGGAGCAGTGGGCAGCCCTAGCCATGGTGCCTGGGGAGCAGTTAGAGGTTAGGTGCCTTGCTTAAGGGCACTTCAGTCATGACCTGTCAGCTCTGGGAATCAAACCAGAAACCTTATGATCACAAGCCCAGTTCTCTTAACACCTGACCACAGCTGCCTCTAATGTAGTATTTGATGAAAGACTGAAACCCTCTATATTAGGGGTGCCTTGACTTTCATGCGATATGTTTTTAAAATATTTATTTATTTTACAGTACACCTTTTATTTATTGTTACATTTCACCAGAGGCCCACTGCTACAGACATCCACGTTCTTCTCATACATGTACAGAAGTTGAACACAATATGACCAGAAATTTAACATATTGGACACATTATTGGTGGTTTTTTTTATGAAATTATTAAACCATATCATAATTGATATCATAATTATATCATAATTTTGCTTTGAATAAATTACTCCACCAAAACAAAGAGAAAATACGCAACTTCCAAACAGTTAAATTTGTTTTAGTCCTCCATCAGTAATTCCCCAAACTCCAAAAACTAAGACGTACATTTTCCTAATTATATTGATTAATCTCCACAGTAAGTGTAACACAAGGTATCTGTTCAATATAACAACTTTATTTAATTCCACAAGTCTGATGTAACACTTTATGTTAAGCTCAATAAGCATTAGATCTAAATACTGTTAGGGTTCCTGGATCCTCTCGCACACAAGGCTATGGCGCAAAGTTACAGACCCTAATCAAGGCTAACACACTTCAGCTGCAGCTGCCTTATTTAAGAGGCTGCTTGTAGCCTTGACTTTGCTAGGAATGCTTGCTCAAGCAACCTTTCTTTGACGACAGCCATCAGGGACAGCAGGTATGACTGGGCCTGTTTAGAGAGGTCAGCTGTGTACCGTTTGGAGACAAGAGGTAACCTTAGCTTTTAGGGAAATATCTCAGGTTGCATGGTGATGTCACAGTTCGGATATTCTGCGGTGCCATAATAGAACGCTAGATGGTGGACTCAAACCTTTTTTTTTGTTGAAACTTTTTGAACTGGTTCAAAAATGACATCATCGAATTGAAACAGAACCACATCGGTAGAAAAGGGGCAATAGAGAGCACACATTATGCAAGTTGGAGGATTGGTGTTTTTGCCATTTTGAGTCTATTGTGTATTGCCACTCAGAAGAATTCAACACTTCATTCCATAGATTATCAAAAATGTACCGGTGTTAGTAGACCTTGTGCCTTGGCCAACAATGTTCTTGGTGATCTCATGGAATCACTTAATGGAAGACAATCTATTGAGAGCCCTAAAACTACATGTCAAGCCAGTGTAACATAGTAGCTGTTGAATTACCATGCTGTCAGAATTTGAATAGCTGAATTTGTGAAAATTTGGGGAAATTTGTGGCTGTGTAATCAAGGTTTGCCTTGTATTTTCGCCTATCTAACAACATTCTAAGTATACTTCATTGTGTGTTTATTATGTTTCTGAGCACAAATACACAAGTTGTTTTATTATAGTGCTTCGGGTTAGTTTCCTCCTTTTTTTATTAATATTGATTATTGATTACATTCTTACCAGACTACTACTAAAAGCACCCCTAAAGCATAATAGTAACTCCACTTATTTTACAATGTGGATGGTTTCTGTGCTACTTTGTTTTGTTTTCCTGCAACTATTTGATGAAGGTCTCTATTGTGTAACACCTTAAAAGGATTTTCAAACCTCACCTTCAGACACAGCTAATAATATATTTTTGTGCTTTGTTTAGTTTGTGCTTGGTTTCTTCCCAATTGGTTTGCGTATTTTGGTTGTAATATATTTGGTTTTAGTTTCAAACCTTGCATGGTACTTAAATATTTAGAGGAAATGTTAAATCTGCATTAATGTTTAATTACTAGAGGGAATGTGGGACTGATCTGAATGTGCCATCTACATTACCATTCTCTTGTATAAGTCTTCTTCTAATTACTGTCTGATCATTATGTGCCTCTGAAGATAACTGAGTGATGTGAAGTCCCTGGTTGTATTTTTTTTTGTTCGAATGCTTTCTGACTTGCAAAGGAACTTCCCTGTAGGCATGGTCAGCTTTAGAGGATGCAAATCACTCGTGTCCTTCTAAAATCACTTGTTGAGTCTGGTCCCAAGACAGTCTGTTGAAAAAGCTTTTGATGGACTGTCTTATTAAGGAAACAATGATAATTAAACTGCAGACAATAGAATACTAAAAACGGGGAAAATTTGTAAGGACATGTTTGGTATTTTTTAGTCAAATTTCAGCCAGAACCTGGCCTATTCATGTTTATTTAATAATTTATTATTTATTTACAACAATAATAATAATAATAATAATAATAATAATAATAATAATAATAATAATATTAATATCCATTTTACCATGTAAATACTCTATATTTCATATGTTTGGCTTGTTTTGTCATATTTTAAAGATATTTTTTGTTTTATTAGTCAATCTCAGTCCATACTCAGAGCTACCAAATAAAGTTTCACTGCACAACCACAATGACAATGTTGATCTTATTTTATCTTAGTTAGGTCAAGCCGTATCCTTGTGTATAAAAAAATAGACTAGTAATCAGTGGGTCACTTGTTCTAGCCCATCCACTGCCATGTTGCTGCTGTTGTGCCCTTAACCAAGGCCCTTAATCATTTGCTCAATTGCTCAGACTGTATACTGTAACTATACTGTAAGACTTTAAATAAAATGTGTACTAAATGTTAAAATGTAAAAGGGAACAAATATTTGATCGGGTGTGTTAGAAAATAGCATCAAAATGTTTAAAAAGTCTGTTTTATTTGTGAATTTTCTCTTAATGTTCATCTATAAACTCTATACGGGTTATTCTTGATCTGCCAAACAGTCCTTACAATGCATTTGAGCCCCCATCCTCTGTAAGCACTGCTAGATGGTGCCCAGCCATCATGTTTCAGAATCTTGGCACTGTTGTGCATAATATCCCATTGCACCACCTGAGTTAAAAGTATATGTATTATTAAAATTTGCTAGTAATGGGCTTTGATAGTCTAACAGTGCAATGTTTTAGTTTCTCATAGACGGGCAATCAACCTGGCAGATGGGCCACATTAAACAGAAAAAAGCAACATGTGTTCCCAGCATTGTGAGTTTTTTTCATCCTGACACATGCAGGAAATTGGTTGGCTAAATTGCCTTTAGGTTTAGGCTCTGTCGTGGTAAGTGTCTAGTGTCTCTTGTGACGATAGTTTATTAATGACAAGGTCATGAGTGGGTCACAATAAGGGCCTGGGTTTAACTAGCTCGGGTCCTTTCTCTGTGGAGTTTGAATGTTGTCCTTGTGTCCATGTTGGTTTCTCACAAGTCCAAATACATGCAGGCTAACTACTACAAAATGTTAAATGCTAATGATATGTGTCCTGTGATGAACTAGCGACCTGTCTGAGTATTTCCTGACTTTTACCAAATGAACTAGACCCACCAGGATCCTGACCAGGATAAAGCAGTGAAAAAATAGGCAAAGAGTGAATGAATGCATGTGCTGAATGGCTGCTCTGCATGGCCGCTCAGCCCTTTTATTGAAGCTGCTGAATAGCTAAACTGTCAATACCCACTTGAATCTCCTGTACTGTATGCAGCCTCATGAGCCCAGGCCTATTAATCACAAAATACATTATACAGTCAGTGGGAAGGAAGGGTATAAACACTGGCTGTTGAAAGAGCGAGTATATGTGGGGTATGGAGGGCACACAGAGGGCAAACATATGATCTGGAGAGGAGATATTGAGGATTAATAAAAGTTTGGAGTGGATATATAATCCCTTCTATCTAAAAAACAGGGAACACGTTGGACTTTATCCTCAGTAAACTTACCCCAGCAGTGAGAATTTCAGTAACCCATTTCACATGCTCATCACTTCCTACTCTGCCTCTCTGGCCTCCATAAACTCACCAAGTGTTTATATGCTTATGTCCTTCACCAAAATCTAACCTCCTCTCTTGTCAATTCATTGCTTTTGAGGTACTGAATCTGCTACCTCATTTTATTTTCCCACTAGACTACACTGAGCTAGGATACCTTCCATTTTCACTCTCTATCTCTCTTTTGCTGATAATTTATTCTTCCCTTTTCCTTCTGAGCATATGCTTCTTTTGAAACTTGGTACAATAATTTTGTTGTTAAGGCAATGGTTACAAATGTAGACCTAATAATTTGGTAAAATCTGGGCTGTATATTGGGGAGAACTGTCTTCCTCAATGTTCACTTCATGGCTCTGACTTTGGATTGATTTTTCTGAATTGCTTCATACATATGAGTGAGTCAGTTGGGTGTTGTGCCATTTATAGACTGGAAAAAAACAAAGAAAAGTACAAGGGATCTTCAAAATAGTTCTACACTTTTATATTTTGGTTGAAAGTGGTGAGGGTGAGGAGAGAAGTAATTGATCATATCTAAGAAAGTATAAACCAGATATAGCTTCTTAATCAGAAAGGATTAAACCAGTGATGGTGGGTCGCGTCCTCCCAGGACGGCACAGGTTTTTAAAAAAGTTTAGCCTTATATTTTTTTTACTAATCAGAAAATGTACTTCGTAATATGTCATGTATGCTTAAAAAAATACACAATTACATTTATGAAAAAAAAAAAAATGTGATTAATGTTTCAATCTGGCAACCCTGGCTGGGTAAACAGAAGCTAACAAGTAAAAAAGATGACAATATTACATTTTTGTTAAAAATAAAAAATGCCCAGGTGCAATAGTGGGACTTTCCACTGCACACCAGAGTCGAGAGTCTGAACTACCCAATTCGAATCTTGGCATTGCCAGTTGGCTGGGTGCCACCCTAGCCACTTGGATGCACAAACCAGCCTGTTGTAATGCCGGATAAATTGGACGGTTGTGACAGGAAGGGCATTCGTTGGAAAACTATGTAAAATGTAAATGTAATTGCATACAATAATAATACAATGCCTAGTGCATTTTGTTTAGTTTTATTTTCCTAATGAATGCAAGCTCACACTGATTATATCAACTGAAGAGATAAATGGTGCTGAATTGTAGCCAGTTTTAAAACTCAGCAGGGTGCTAACAAATCCTTGCTTTGAGCAATGCTAATCTGTTATTAGCGCACCCAGATCTAAGGAGACAGGGCGCTAGATTGTCAGGACCGGGTAACATTATTATTAATGTTTTGCTAAGCCCCCACCAGCACTCATTTGTTTAATTTATTACATGTTTCACTCCCTTTATTATCTTGTTGGTCACAATGTACCAAGTTCATGGTACAGGATAACAGGATAACGGATAGAGTGACAAAAGGTTGGAGAAAAACTGTAATTTGGAAAGCATGCACATAATGTGCCTGAAGGTAACTATCGAACCCAGGTCACTAGGATCCACGTAGTTGACTGTAAGCATCACTTATTTAAAGCTCTGAGTTTTAATCATGAGATTTATTACAGTAAAATAAATAAATGACAAAAGCATTAGCGGGAGGAATAGTGAGAGTGAGGTGAGAGTGAGTTCAACTGAACCCCTCAAAAAGCTTAAAATATCTCTCTAGAAATGTCCTTGGGACAAAAATGCAGTTCAACCTATTCTGTTCCCTTTCTAATCATCTCCTACTTGCTTTTGGGGAAGGACAGAAGGGGCAAATGCTAATGTGTTTATGTTTACAGTTTGAAAATCAGGTTTGCTGGCTGTATGCTTATTACATGGTTGTCAGGCTAGTGAGAGTGTTTATTTCTGTGACAAATTAAAGGCTGTCACTCCCAAGTGACATTAACATTTAGCTAAATTCTTAAGAAGAGGAAATTATTTCCTTATTTTAAATATTTTTTTCTCCATTCATTCAGCACCACATTAAAATATTGGATACAAGGTGGGAATACAATTTAGTATTTCAATACTGTAATTTTTAATTTGTTGTTGCAAGACCAGCTTTACGTTCTACCGACCGTTTTAATAGAAAAAAGTCTCTTGTCTTTATTTTAAATATATAATATATAAATATATAAACACATGTCCATTTTAGATTATATTTGAAAATAGATATTATAATTTGGACATATGTCATTGTACCAAGTGAAACATAATGCTCAAAAGCAAAAAGTGCACTTGCAGTCCTGAAAAGCTGGCCATGATGAGAGATTTTTACAGGATGGGTGTTTTTACAGAAGTACATGATTGCAGGTGAGGTGAGAAAGCAGATATGAAAACTTTCATCTCCTTACAACAAATCAAACACAAGCTCTAAATGAATGGCTTTGGAAAAGTTAAACCTAAAAGCAGTTTAGAATAGCCAGTTCAACTTACATATTTTATTTTATATATTTTGTAAATTGATCAAATATTAGATCAATTACCCAGGTTGTTCGTGTTAATTAAAAAACAATTTTTGTCCCATTAAATATTTT
>JAYDZG010000039.1:23193709-23207348 GCA_034509265.1 Microcambeva bendego
GGGACTGGCACTACATCCTAGTGGCTGTAGTTTTGATGTTTTATTTTGGGTGCCAATTTTAAGGTGTTAAATATGTGTGTTATGTCTTCTTTGAAATAATTGAGCATGGGTGCGTTTTAAAATAAAAAATACAATAAATGGTTTTACTGCTTTTTAAGTTAATAAGTGACATTTTTAACATGTTGCAGAAGAGTGAATTGCTTTTATTGAAAACATTTTCCTACTCTAGTTTAAGTAGACAACAGTCCATGAATAAAAATGTCCGAAAACCTGTTAGAACCAAAGACATTTTAAAATAAGAATGTTAGTAAGTGCGTTTTCTAAAGTGCTTGTAAAGATGGGGTTTTATTCATAGTCTTTTGAAGACCGTGAGTGACTCAGATCTTTGGTTGTAATTATTGTTTAGTCAGTCAGAGAGTATTTGTTTTGTTTCAATCTGTACTTGTATGTATCTGAAATGACAATGTTCCTCCGGGACCACGGTGCGACACAGAACAATAAGTACAAACAATACAAGACACAGAGCAGATAACAAAAGTACAATAAATACAAAAAGGCCTATAATACATAAGATATATTTCTAATCTAAACAAGTAATTAAGAGAAAAGAATAGAGACGAGTGTTGTTCAGTACAAGGTCCTGAGTAAATGGTACAAAGTAAAAGTAGAAATATATTCTGATAAACAGATTAAGATGCAACCATGCACAAAGTTGTGCAGGGTGCGATACATGTGCAAATATGCAGGTTATACAGTTGCATTGATACAGCAGTGGAGATATTAACAAACATCAACATAGTAAGGTGCCAAACGTCAGACGTGTGCAAATTTGTGATATTGTGCAAAGTAATAGTCACAGCAGTACAACACAGTACAACACTGTACAACACAATAGTTGTGTGTATTTAAGTTGTGAGTGTGTGCTCAACATATGTTTGTGTCGGGGGTGTGTGTGTGTGTGTGTGTGAATGTCCATCCATGACCGAATCTATCGTGTGTTTGTGTGTGAGTCCAAAATGTTTTTGTGTTGTGTAGGTCATTCCATCATGTAAGTTGTTCTATTCATGTTAATGTTATTAACATCAGTCCCCACCCACAATAAATCATAGCAAGAACGTCCTGGATTCAATACGCAGGCAGAACATTGGCTGTGTGAAGATCGCATGGTCATTTAATTAAGCCCCGCCATCGAGCCGCTGTGTAATTTTATAGTCTTTAAGGGTGTTTTCACATGAAGTTCCTTTCAAATGAACCAAACTCAGTTCCAAACCAGCTCCAAATGACCTCAATGCTTTTCGAGATCACCCTACTTTTTCTGGTCCTCTTTGGCACTGATGAGATCTCGGACCACTTCTTGTTCACACCACAGCTTGTTCAGCACTTACAGCCCAGTGAATTATGGGTAATGTGTTCAAAATGACCACTTTTCATGTTGCTGCAGTTTGACTCTGCACACAATTCCATTTTTTGCAGCCATTTTTATTGTAGTTAGCTCGCAAGGAGGTCTCAGGATGGTTCGCTTCTGGGGCCGCTTAGAGGGTTTTTGGGTTCATTTGTGTATGTATATATACACATACATCAGCGATCTTTGTTGAGCCATCAACAACGCAGCTTGATTTTAGGGCGTGTCAATACGAAGTGCATTTTCAGCAAACCAAATGATCTTTCTATTACAGTGCATGCTGTGATGTGCTTATGATTGAAAGCCATTTCACAAACTGTTGTAGGCAGGATGTATTGTGTAATCAGCAGGTCTTTAATCTATACCCATTGTCCCCTAAAAAAGGATGTAGAATACGTACACATATGTGTAACAAGCAGGGGTGTACGTGCAATTTTCTGCCAAGAAAGCAATAATTGGTACCAGCATTACAGAGGTACATTACAAAGGTGTATTCATTGTAGTTTCTGGGTACTTTGGCAAATTGCGTGTCCCCACTTAACCTGCTCTCCTGTTTTTTGGACTGTGGGAGAAATCTGGAGAACTCGGAGGAAATCCTTGCTGCTGGTGGAGTGATTTAGTACTGAATAATATCAGGCCTATAATAGTGGTGTAATCTGCATACTTGATGAACCCTGACAACCCATGTTCAGTTACACACGGCTGGATTCAGTGCCGTGTTTTGGGGTTTATGGAGTTTCCTGGGATTAATTGGATTAAATGTAGATCTGAACTCATAAACTGAAATGCAAATGTGACCGGAATCATGTAATCCATGTACGTGTTTGTATGGTAGGTAAACAACAATAGATCAATAAGTGTAGCTATACATTTTTAAGATGGACAAGAACACAAGATATATGAATGCTGTAAACCATCAGAATAACCTATTAGTTCACAACATAAAGCAAGTCCCCGACACAGCTGCAATGGGGATAAGGGCCAACTAGTTTGGCAAATTTTGACTGGTTACCATTTGTTACTGGCAAGAAGTATTCCTTGAATCAAATACTGTTCTAGATTCATGCTCCTTCAAGCTAAATACAAGTATGTGTTGTAAATGGCTTCAGGTGCTTTACATGAGGAACAGTGAATGTAAAAAATGTTTAATACATGATCGGGCAAAACATCATGACCTTTTTAATATTGTTCATCCCACTTTTGCAGCCCTATATGCAACAAACTGGGGATACAGTGTGTATTCTGAACCCGCATTGACTTCTTCAGCAATTTGAGCAATTTGTATGATCAGACTCTAAGGGTCAGCTATTGCTTTTCATGTGCATCACTGGGCCTCTGCCGCTCATGATCCTGTTGCAGGCTTAGTTGCAGGTGCTGCAGTTTTGGAGATGCTCTGACTCAATCACAATTTGACCCTTACATTTGCCCATTTTTCCTGCTTCTAACATAAACTTTGAGAATAAAATGTTCACTTGCTGCCTCATACTGTATATCCCACCCAATAACACATGCCGTGATTAAGCAAAGTATTATTCACTTCACCTGATCAGTGTAAATTAAATCATTGAACATCAGTCCAGTTTATGACTTTAACATCAGCTTAAACAAATGCCATTTTAATATAATGTTTAATTACTGTACTAATCAGAGCTGCTCTGAGTTCGATGCATAAACTACAGGCTCACTGATTCATCTCAAAGACCTCAAGGGTCAAGAAATGTGTATGTCTGAATTAAGACAGCTGAGATTTAGACAACTACGCATCACACATGCACAAATTAATATAATTAGATGTTGCATTAATAATCTGTAATTAAACAAAGGCCAATTCTCAGTACTAGTTGATGTGAGATTGTTAAAAATCCCTCTCACAGCAGTGAGTAACCAGACTGCCAGCAGGGATGCTTACCCTGCCACAAAATATTCATGAACAATAAAATCATGACTTATTCATTTTAGTCCAGATTTCATTTTTGCTTTGGCCTATATAATAAAAAGCAAGCTGCTTCCTTATACCACAGGCAACAAATCGGGCAAAGATACTCATGAGAAGTAAACAAAGAGGAATTTCTTTCTGTGGAGACCAGCAGAAGAAGTTTCAATTGTCCACGTGTTTCTTCTGGGTAATCTGGTTTTCCTCTCACTTGCAAAAGATGAAGGTGGCTGGACTCTGGACTGCTCCTAGCATGTTTCCATGTGATGGATGGTCAAGGATAAAATCCTGCTTTATGCCTTTTTTTTCTTCGTGGGCTTCAGGCTGATCAGAACAAAGCAGTTGTATAATAAATCAATATTTAACAACACTAACACTGGTTAAAAAGGTCAATGTAGAAATCAAGACAGGAAAATTTCCTTAGAAATTGAATTTATTTAGAATATAGAATGTAAAAAGCATTAATAAACATTTCCCATTACACATAAACACACTGCAGAGTCTCATTATTAAAACCAATTTTATGAGGTAATATCCAGAGTAACCGCTTGGTGTAGAAGAGCTACACAGCTGGGGAGTAACTCAATAAGGTCCATGTCTGTAGTCATGAGTATTTGGGCCATGCTGACTGCAGTGCAACTCACAGCTGCTGGAGGGTCTGTGAGGTGGGATCTTGTAGGGCAGTACTTTGAGGTTTTGGTCATGGTCTTCCAGCCTATGTGGGGCATGGAAGATCCCATCCAGCCTTGTGAACTTCATTTACTCGATCTCAAACATGACCACAAATGATTGGAGTACATTCCTTGACTTCGGCTGCACTTCTTTAACCCTAAAGTGTCTCCTGACTAATAAAAACACTTATGATAGAGACGGCCTAGAAACCTCTCACTTGATACATTTTGAAAATAGTCTTTAATCAAAGACATACACTAATTTCAGAAAGTATTTAAACTAAACCGTGTGATTTAATTCTGAGTTGATATAAGTGCTTTTTTGCCCTTGAGTCTACACCCATAATGATAAAGTGAAAAAGTAGTTATAGTTATAGGTCCTTTCTGTGGGGAGTTTGTATGTTCTCCCCATGTCTGCTTGAATTTCCTCCCACAGTCCAAAAACATGCTGTCAGGTTATCTGGAGACAGGTACCTACAAAGCTCCCAAGTTAGACACTGAAACTTTACTTCTTGCACATATGTCATAAGGAATTGTCATTTAAATATATTAGTAAACCTTCTTGCAGATTTTTATGTCAATCAATAAAATAAGTATAATATTAACTAAAATATCTTGTTAGACATAATTTCAAGGCTTAGTAATACTACTAGCTGGTGTAGCAAGCACAAAAGCAAATATACTAATGTTTCTGTCTTTACAATAATGAGCAAACATGATAACGCAATACCAGATGTACATAACAAACTGCTTACCTCTACACATCAATCACTTTAATTTGAGTAAAACACAGATATTTTACAAAAATCCGTTACAAGAACTCAAAGGAAAGTTTTTAAACAAACATTATATATTTAAATCACAAGTAAACAGTAAGTAATGGGTTACAAGGGAGCCAAGTATAGACTAGCGACAAAAGTGAGTTTTTCCACAATTTTGGCCACCAGTGTAGTCATTTGCTCAAGCTTTGATAAATAAGGATGGTTTTGTCAGGAAGGGCATCCGGTGTAAAAACTATATGCCCAATCAATATACCCAGTCCACTGTGGAGGCTCCTATTTGGAGCAGCTGAAAGAATTTATTTAATTATTTTTTGCAGATGTAACATCAAGCTTTGAGGAAGTTTATCTTATTTTTATTAAAGATCCATTCAAGTTTCAGATTGGATTGAGAGTCTCTTCAGGTCTATCCATTGATGTTTAATGGAATTTAATCTTGGCTTTGCCTGGGTCACTCAAGGACATTCAAAGACTTCTGCTATATGCCTTGGGTTATTGTTGTCTTAAAAGGTGACCTGTCACCCCAATCTTTGCTTGATCTTCTGAGAAGGTTTTCTTAAAGGATGTGCCTGAATTTGGCTGCATCGTCTGCAAGGTTTTTTTGTTCCTGCTACTAGGAAGCCTTGGCACAATGCTGCCACCAATATAGTTTACCACCGGTGGTGTTTGGCAACATGAGGAAAAAGATTGTATGGTTTGTAAAGACAGAGTCCTTTATGTTCAGCAAACTTCTTTTTCTTTTATGCCCCAGCTGTGTTGTTTCCAATTCCCTGTTGCCTTTGCAATCCCTTGCTGCTTGCACCATGCCTCCATGGCTGCAGGAGGGCACAGCTCAGCATAAGCTAGACACCTCTTTTACACCAGTAAAGCCTCATTTAGACCTTTAAAGTGTGTGCAGAGTCATGCTAATCTCAATTTGAATTAAATCTCTCCTGCCTCAGACAGACCCAGCGATGACTTTAAACAGTATTAGACAAGGAAATATCTCATCCAGCCTTCCTCCCACAGACACTGCCAGTTGTAATGGTTTTAAAGTGGGATCTCAGTTGTGGTGTGTTTGTGTGAAGCAGAGCCGGAAACCCCTATATGCTAACTACTCACCCATCAAAGGGCCCCGCAAATTAACAAAGGCCCCCTCGTCTCCCCCATGCAATCAGTGCATAACTTTGTTTGACAGTGTAATTTTGTTGTTGTTATGAAGGCTTGTATGATGCCATGTCATGAGTTTTTAAACACACAGTCTCACTATGGCATGTATTATATCTTAAAATAAACAAAAAACAATATACAAAATAAAAAGTTAAAGGCACCAATAAAGTCATTGTTGGTGATAAACTGTGTCATATTACCTTATAACTTATATATGGGCTAGTTGAATGAGGACTTGTTGAATTAAAATAGGTGTTTAACAAGGAAATGGCATCTAATTTATTAACATTTTTTGATTTTCATAATATTTTCATAATTAAAGAATGGTTCATTTCTCTATTTATTTATTTTGTCTTTTATTACAACTGGGACTGACTATATAACAGTTGGTGGTGTGGTGGGCTCCCAAATGAAATTCTGATTAGGGCCACATAAAGGCTTGGGCCGGCCCTGGCGTGAAGGGCCACTGTGTCCAAGTAGCTTAGTCTTTAGACTATGCAATATAGACTTGATTGTAAAGCCCACCCAGCACCACACAGCGCCGGCTCCAATTGTGTGACTTTAGTTTTGTTTCGAACCTATAGGGTGGAAAACATGTGTTCTGCTCTACCCACTGAGCTACATGTACAGCTGTGAAACAGATAGGTTGTTATGCCATTATACCCGAACACACATTAAAACTGACTCTACTTAAAATAGTAACCAAAGGCTTTCTTATTCCCACAGTAGTAGCAGAAACCCCTCGCCCTGATAAAGGTTCAGAGATAATTGAAAAAAGGCCTTTGCTTGTTTTGTCACAACACTCAAGGCCTTAGATATTGTTTTATATCCTTGTCCTGATCTATGCCTTGCCACAATTTAGTTGTGAAATCTGCACACAATTTCTTAGATTTAATGGCTTATTTGTTGTTCTGACAATGCAATGTAAATTCTGGTCCGTCTATGGACCCAGCGTTAGGCCTTCAAAACTACGTCAAGCCAGTTAAAACTGCGGCATTTTGACTCAATTCATATCTCACTGAAAATGAAAGCAACCAGGACATTCCTGCTCACCCTTTGGATTGTGAATATGTCTGAAAACTTTAATTTTGAAAAACTTCTTCAGACATTTTTACCCCATCAAATGAGGGTTGTATTAATTTAAAATGGCGAGACTAAATACATGAACAAATCTAAGCTATACTAACACTAAGCTAAAAACACAGGATCTAAGCTAAATGTAATACTATAAAACACAAAACACATGAAACAAAACCCTAAACCCTAAGCTAGACAGAAACTAAACTAAGGTATGAACAGTACGGAACAAAACTCTAGTTAACGTGGACTAACGGGAACAAACAGTAGTTAACAAGAACATACAGAAAATAACAAGAACAGAAAGGAATATCACAAGAAATATCACAAGGCAAGAGCAAAAGCAAAATGGATCAAAATCTAAAATGATCTCCGCTGAGCCTTCCCCAGCTACCTCCTTTTATTTCTGAGGGTTATTAGCGATTAGTGGACCAGTCCAAAAAGGGACGTTGTTTCTGGATACTTAACACAAAGTGGCAAAAGTCAAAGGGTTTCAATAATTTCCTAATTTAATTGTACTTCACTGAGAAATGCTCATCCCCTATATTCAGACTTGCAGTTATTTTTCACCTGTTGTTGGTGATCAGGGATCATTCTTCGTCCAGCATCAACAGTGCTAACATCATCACCTGTGGGTCCTTGGTTGCCATGGTTTAATTGACAAAAGGCAAAAAAGTATTAGTAGATACTTTCTAGTATTTTCTAGATACTTAGATAATATTTAGAGATTGTATATAAACAAATCACATCAAAAATTTGATCCATTCCTCAAAATCAAATGTTACCCCAGATCAAATACAAATGTACTTGTGATCACTGATGAATATGTGTGTTTGTTTTACTTGGCAACTTGAAACCATTATCTAGAAAAAGATGGTGATTTCATAAAAAAAATGCTCTGCTCAATGCTCAGTTCCTGTAATTTCCACAATCTTTCTCTCTTCTGGCAAAGTTTTTATGTCACAGGCTCCACCCACTTTAATTCACCAGCCATCTCTCTGGAAATCATCAACTGTAATTCAAAATGAATGACAGCTGGTCTCTTTATAACAGTGTATTGCTAGCGGTCTGGGTAACCCTGTTCCATTTATTATTAGAAAAATGCATTCGAATGAATGAATGAATGATGTCTGCACATAACAAATACAATTTCTGGAAAATATATGAGAAGTGACACAGTACCATAGGTCCCCTTCTTGCTTCAGGGTTGGATGTGCCAAATAATGGTTAGTTTCTGCATAAACTCTGGCCTATTCCTTATGAATTTCTTTCAGAAACCCTTATTCCCTCAATGGACTGGCATCCCATCTATTGTTAAAGGTAATTGAGTGAGTAAATATATAAAATATTATGTTTTTGCACTAGTTTGTTGGATCTAAGTGTACCTATATACTAATGGCTCCAAAAAAGTTACCAATGTGTTAAAATTAATGGCACATATCGTTATAAGGACTTTGTATTCCCTACACAATGAAGTCTTTTCTCTTAATGCTTGTTAATATTGGAGAATCCTGCAAGAACAGTCTCTTCTGGGGGGTTAGGAATGTGGAATCAAAGACAAGTGAATGTATTCTGTGTTAATGAAATCATTTTTGTTGATTAGGATGTACATTTCGGTTTATGTTCTGGAAGATCCACAAGATTTGTAGATTTTAAGCAGAGACAAACAGTTAACAAACATTACATTTCATATTTTTTTTAACTACTCACACATTTTCGGCATTTAGCTAACACATTTAACCAAAGCAACGCATACATGCAGCCAATCATAGAACATATGATTTAAACAACATTTTTTTTGTTTTATTGCTTGATTATTTTTATTTGGGGTGGCATTGTGGGTAGCACTGGTGTCTTCATGGGTTTCTTCTAGGTGCCCTGGTTCCCTTCCACAGTCATACTAAGGCCAATGTGGTCAAAATACATACATATGTTTAATGTTTTCCTCTAAAAAGAAATTGACTGGAAATGTGCATGTGTAAGAGGTTAAAATTGACTTACCTAATTGCCATGATTTTGAGTTTTGGGTATACAAAACACGAGAGACTGGTCTGTCCTAAGGCAGCACTAAACTGGTAAATGGATTAAATGCATTTATATCAAACTCGGCTGGCAACCCAGAGTGCAGTGTTGAAACAGACAGGCAGATAATTTTATTTTCAATTTTAATTTCCCATGATTTTTCCACTATTATCGTATTTGATATGACGATAATACAAGATGTATTGGCTGTGTTGCTTTTCATGTGCAAATGTACATACGTATATTAAAACTTATAATAAATTATTCTCTCTCTATCTATCTGTCTGTCTGTATGTGTATGTGTATATATGTATAAACTTTAAGCAACTTTATATTGACATATATGTCCCACTAATAGAAGTATGTATGTGTAATGTATTTTCTGACATCTATGTAATATATATATATATATTTAAAAACACATACAGCCTTTTAATATCATGTGGGTTAATACAATTGCATGCATTCATGTAATGTTTGTGATGACATATATGGACTCAACAATGAATACTATTTGGTGTAGTAACATTTAAAAAAAAATCTGCTTTACTGTATCCACAACATCTATACAATGTTCTTCCTGCATGACACTCTTCAATAAAGTATGCAGTGTACCAGTGATCATTTGGTATGCTACACAGCACAAACTATTACAAATTTAAATTAATTTTTGGAAATAGATACCTCAGCATGACCTAAAACTGCTTCATTTTAGTGCAGAACATGTTTCTTGTTTCTGTGACCCTGTTTTACCTTTTGGTGCTTAAAAGCAATAATGATGCAATGACGTCGTAAAGAGGTGCTTTAGGGTAGTAATGAACTACTTCAGCTTTAATATGTAAACGGGAGTAAAATAAAAGTGAAATAATTAATCAACCATTACACATCGCTAGTTTTCTTTCGGTAGAAAGCATTAAGCTGTCAGTAGATAGGCATACATTTCAAGAAGAAAATAAACAGAAATTGTACTATTTAATACAATCCTATTAGCCAGTTCCATTCTGTATTTGCACGTTTCATTTGGTGATGAATTACGCAATTCTTACACTTTTGTATTCATCCTCTGTAATGGCTAAATTCTGTTCAGCTAATGTAGAGCCGATGAAGATATGCTTCATGGCATCAAGCATTTATGCAATCATATAGACTCATCCACCCCTATTTCCACTAGCACATAAGTACAGAGAGTCTGAAATCCCATTCCCTCTATGTCTTATTTAGACCATAAGCGTTACACATTAAAAAACTGGAGTGGCAAATTTGTCTGTCATATATTTAGATTTTTATTTCATTTCACACCAAGGCAACATTCAAAACTAAACAATGAAGTGATCTCAACAGGTGATTGATCATGATTTGATACAAAAGCAGCATCCAGGTAAGGATCTGAGACCTTGATAAGCAAATAAGGGCTAGGATCTCCAGTTTAAATAAATGCAATAAACGCAGAGAAATTATTGAAAGGTTTAAAAGCAACGTAGAGAACCTCAGTATATTCTTTATTAATTTGCATAACATAATCAAATGTTTTAAGATTTTTGGAGGAATTACACTGTGTAAGGATTATGGCACAAACCTGAGATATCATGTGATATCTGAGCCATCAGACTGCACTAAATCAAAACTGTCATTCATCAATGGCTAATTACAGCTTTACATTCATACATTTTACCTTGTGTTATTGTGTAAACCTGCCCAGACTTAGTCCCGAAGTGGACTGTCAAATTGCTCATATGCATCTGGGATGGACCATCACAAAGTGGAAAATGTATTGTGTTCAGATGAACGAGTATGTCAGATATATATGTTTTTAAAGAAATGGTTGGCATGTGCTCTGGACAAAATATATCAAGGATTATTTTGACTGTCATCAAAAGCATGTCACCAAAACCAGGGTTACGTTGTAGGCTTGAGATGCAGGAATAAATGTACAGAATATTAACAAATCAATTGAAGTTGGACACACATTTGATTGATTGTATTGGGTTTATACAGTCTGGAATGAAATAAATGTCAAAGTAAATATAAAAACACTACATTTCTCATCTTATTGGCCCTCTGTCATAAATGTCCAGTTGATTCTAGTTTCCATGGACCATCCAGAACTCACTCTCCTATTATATACCGTCACATACCTGGCAGCTTAAATGGAATTGCATTCACATGGAGATCCCCTTGAGAATTACAAGGCAATTCCTTAAAAGAGTACTTTCAAATTTGATTTAGTGACAGGTTATCTGTGCCCACATATGCTGAGTCTTAAATGATTTAAATGCTCTGCTGGAATCAGCACGGGATGCGTGGGTCCTGAATTGGAGCAGCTCTACCCCCAACAAACAGCTGCATTATCGAAAAACGCTACCTGGATCTTTGGCTCAGTTGTGCTTACTTTTTACTTATTAAATAAATAATACATGTTGGAATTATTTCAAACTGTATATGTTACTGCTCACTTAAATCAATAAATAATCTCCAACCGCATCATTCTGATCAGTCACACACCACGTAGAAGCACTGGAGAAAGAAATGCACTCCTGATGGGGTGCTTGTTACTTACTCATTGCCACAATTTAGAAAAGCCAATTCACTGTCTGTATGTTTTCAGTGGGTAGTAATAACTTGAGTACATGGCTGGAACTCACACAGATATGGTATTAACATGCTAATACTCTTCACAGCCATGCCAGTCCCTATGCTTATGCCACACCCACATACCAGCTGCTCCACCAAACCCAGATCTCTTTATGGTTCAGACTGTGCTTGCTCAGGTGGTGCGGTGCCTCACAGCAAAAAGGTCCAGGGTTTGATCCACAGATGGGATGCTCCGTGTCCAGATAAATAGAAAGAACTGTGTCAGTACATAATATTAAAATATAAAAACAATCACTGTCCCAAAACTTTTACTTTTCAAATTTGCCAAAAATCAAATAGACTTGAAATAGAAGCAGTCTGAACAAATAACATGCAGTGATAGAACAGATTAACATTATTTGCTTTAAAATGTGATTAATATTGAAATCCATTAAGAAATGCAACTTGCGCTTAAAGCAATTTAGCACTACTGACTACACCACATGCTTTTTAATATTAGTTCTCTTTCACCAAATGTGAAATCGTCTCTAGGATTGTAAATCCTGTAGAGAAAAGGCCAGAGGCCAGGCTCTTCTTATTAAGAAGGCTCTGGAGACACTTTTAAAGTGCAGCAGACTGGTCTATCAAAATGTTATGGCCAGCAGTCCTTTCAATACTCTGGTCTTCTGCAAGGGAATTGGCACTGCTGAGTACCTTAATCAAATTATTGGAAAAGCCAGCTCTATCACAGAAATGACTCCGGACCTCATCAGGGACACTGACAAAAAAATTGTGGCATGATTATTGATTTGAGGCAATTACTTTATATGCATTGCTAACAGTTGTATAAAATCACGTAAAACTTTATTTTATTACTTAAAATGATAAAATGATAGGGGAAGCTGTAGCCTAGTGGTTAGTGTATGGGACTAACGTTAAAACCTCACCACTGCTAGGTTTGCGCTGTTGGGCCTTTGAGTAAGGCTCTTTAACCCTCAATTGCTCAGACTGTATAGTGTAACTATTGTCAGTCGCATTGGATAAAAGTGTCTGCTAAATGCTTAAAATGTAAATGTAAAATAAAGTTGATATTCATCTGTGGCTAGAGTTTGCTGTTTACAGTTTACAGAACCTTTCCTCAATGCTAGGCTCTCAGGTTTGTTGTGGAGGAACATCCAGGGATCCCCTTTACACCTCCTTCAGAATTAATTAGAATTATGACTGCACACGAGGGCTTTGCCTTTAACATTATTACCTCATTGTACAAGTGCTGCTTTAATAATAATAGTAAGTTCGACTTATATAAGGAAATAAATAAGCAAAGTTTTCTTCAGAAACTCCAAACACCAGTAGAAAACCTACTTAGAAAATGAGCAGACAAGTTTTGTGCCTAATATCCTCTGTCCGAAAAAAAAAATGTAGTAACTCAGATATGAATTACATTGATAGCAGTTGCATGGTCAATTAAGAAATTAAGCAATTTAAAATATTTTTAATTATTTACAGTATATATTTGCAATATTCATATCATTGACAATAAATGTGTCCTAGTTTTGTAAGCGCTTCTCTTTATGCAATTTTAGGATTTTTCCTGCATTTTCTTGCTTCAATATTCCTTAGTTAGCCATGCACTTAAGTGTAAAGGTATTGTTTAAATATCGTATTGTGGTAAAGTTAAAATGTTTTACAAAGTTAAAGGTTAAATTAATATTAATTAAAGATTATTGAAATTCCAAAACATCCCTAATGGAAATTTATTAACTTTCAGTTATATGTTTAAATTGTGTCCGTGCACTTTGGTTAAGACCATGTTCTTAATGCAAGCTTCATTGATGAATGATTGAATGGAACAATGAATTAACTAATATGATGCAGATGTAACTAGATGACTAGTTACTTAAACCTGGAAGTGGTAAACATGTTGGTGTTTTTGAATCCTCTTGTTCAGAAAGAATACATATGCCATGAACAGCATATGGACGTGTGTGTGTGTGCGCGCACTCGAGGAGTAAATTATATGTAATTAGATACAGAT
>JAYDZG010000039.1:23239570-23252143 GCA_034509265.1 Microcambeva bendego
GGTATGAATCCATCCTTGCAGACCATGTACACCCATATGGTCACACAGCTACACATATTTAACCATGTATGAAAGATCATCAGCAAGACCCCTAATTCTCCTGACTTGAACCCAATTAGCATATGTGGAACTGCTGTAACCATCATGTTCTTTCTATGGATCCTTCCCCATGTTCCCTTCAGCAGCTGTGAGATGCACTGCACTCAGTATGGCTTCAGATACCTGTGACACCCTACCAGGACCTCACTGAGTCTGGTACTCGTACTGCTACTCTTATTACTACTACTAGTGCCACTGCTTTTATTACTACTGCCAATACTATTACTTGTACTACTACTACTACTACTACTACTACTGCTAACACTATAGTAATACGGCTACTAACACTAATAACTGCTGTTGCTGCTGTGACTGCCACTACAACTAAAATTACCTTGGGCAGTTTTAATGACTTAAACAACAATCCAATTTTACAATATAATGAGGATAAAAGTGGTTTTAATATGTGTTACCAGCCACATGTGGTAGCAACCTAAACTTTATCTCAATAACAAAAGCAGGTCTAAAAATGACCAGAAACTGAGAGAATTACAAGAGCACTTACCAACACAGCAGTACTAATATAATATATTAACATGATGGCAAATGAACAGCATGTAAAGCTTTGAAGAGCTTTTATTTTATAGAGTTTAATACAGGTCAAACAGTGGGTGTTTGGATTGTAGATGCATTAGTCAAAAAAAGCAAATTAATTGCAATTTTTCATTATCCTTCCTGTATTTTACCCTCTTTATCTCTCAATGGCAGAGTCAATCCGCTGCTCGGGAGTGTTTATATCAATTATTATTTATGTTTAATGTGAATAAAGGAGTATGAGTGTATTTATTTGCAAATGCAGGCCTGTCAGTGACAATTGAACAGTTTTTTGTACACAGAGGGAGACATTATCTGACATGCCCATTTTGACACTTCATCCCATCGGTTTGAATGGCTTGATGCTAACTATGTTTAAATTACCTGATTTATAGGGCAATGTACTATTTACCAGGCAGCTGACAAAGTTGGCAGTAAGACAGCAAGGCAGCTCACTATGTGCGAACATGCAAACTCCCCACAGTAAGGAACTAGATCGCCTCACCTGGGGATCAAACCCAGGACCATCTTGCTGTGAGGCGATAGAGCTACTCACTTAAACACCATGCCGCCCTCTTATGGGAAAAATAGATTTAATATATGAACATTTTGACTATTGCTATATAATCAGTCCTTCAGAACCAATTTAATTTGTAAGTTAAGGGTCAACTGTATGCTAAAGTATCCTTTGTTATATAGAACAAACTTTAGAAGAATTATACTGGTTCATATGTAGATACTGCAACAGACTGGGTTTATTGACAAAATACTGGAAAGTTTCCTGAGTCCATGTTGTTATATTCGATACAGAGGTATTTCCTTTTGTAATGCAGTGCTGTCTGAGGGTTCAAAGGTCCTGGGCATTCAGCATTCGTTATTGGCCTTGCCCTTTGTGTATCAGGGTTTTTAAAGTTTGTATTGTGGTGGCTTTTTGTTTTCTGTGAGACTCCTGAGTTCATTCTGTCTTAGACTCAGATAGTGAAGTAGATTTTTAATAAATAATTAAGCTGGGTATTGAGTGGATATTCCAGCATTTCTTATTCAGAATAACTTTTGTTCAATTAAAGATGAGGCGAGTTGATTTTTCAAGTGAAACCGGACAGTGGTTTTCTTAGAAATCTGTTGTATTTATATTTACAAAGGGTGGCAGTAATTCCATCTGTGGTGTTTGCTGTGTATCCATTATGTTAATTGTCTTGGTCCATGGTGCTGAACAGTTCATCACAGCTTGTTAGTTATGTACTTTCGTCTGTGACAAGTAACCCATATTTAATGCATTTTTCTCTTTTTGGTATGGGATCAAATACAGAATACTTTAAAATATGATGGCAGTGACTGTTGTCATCTGCATTAAATAAATAAATTTGCTATTATGCAATAGTGCCCTGATTTCATTACATCTATATGGAAGATAAATATTAGTCAACCAATTTGCCAAAGTCTAAGTGGGTAGCACTGTTACTTCACAGCAAAAAGTGTGTGTGTGTGTGTGTGTGTGTGTGTGTTTGCCCTGTGATGGGACTCGGTGACTGTGCTCCTGCTCCCCCATTGTGTGATCTGTAAAATAACTTTCATAGGACTTCATATAACAATGAACTCTTTTTACTAGCTGTGGGATTTATACAGTCATTGTAAGGTTAATACAGTGGTACCGTGTAACTCAACCTCCACTAAATTAAACATTTTTAAAACTTGTTCACAGCTCAGCTGGAGCAGAGCTTTAAAATGTAAATATTAGATAAATGGCCTTTCGGCTGCATAACCGTTACGATCTGGCACAGTTTTTGGATGCCCCTCCTGATCCAACCTGTCTAATAATCCAGGCTTGGGACCAGCACTACAAAATCAAGCTGCATTGTTAACATAGGGCCCAAAGACTATTAACATAAACTTAAAAACTATTATATTGTTTATAATACTGATCCATGAATGATTTCAATTTAAATATATAAATACAATTTAGTACATATTTATAAGTTAAAACCTATAGAATAAATCATCTAAGGAATGTTAGTTTTGTGCTGCCTACTTTTTAAAATTATAAATGCATGTGCAAGAAGAACCGGCGGTTATGATTTATTCTGCTTATTTGCACCCAATTTGAAGGTGCTCAGGATACCTCTGCACTCTGCCTTTTAAAATACATCAAAATGAGCCAAGAAGGGACCGCTATCTGACATTCACCATAGATGTTTTTGGGCTGTTTCTTTCCCCTGCCAAAAGCCCTGGGTACCTTGTTAGGATACAAGGCATTTTGGAATGAATTACAAAAATAGTGAATTTAGTAATGAATGTTGTGCTTTCTGCTAGAAGGTACAGGGCTGGGATTTTGTTTCATGAATTCATGAATTACAGGGGGTACTGAGGCTTCTTATATGGATAAGTTCTCTCCAATAATCTAAGATAAGATACAATTTCTGTTTTGATACATGGGGATACATTTTAGTGTTACATCAGCTGTTAGACAGTGTCCATTTACTACTATATTACTACTATATAACTACTAGTATAGCTACTACTATGCATCAGTGTAATAACTCTTCAATAAATCTCTCATGGATTGGTCCTCTGTTTTCCTGTGCAGTGGCCCTTATTGTGATTGGTCTCCTGCTGATAACCCACTGCTGCACCTCATTGAGGGTGTGGTGCATTGAGCAAATACAAGGGCAGTTTAGAATCAACCATTACAAAGTACTTTGCCTTTGACTCATTTCGTTTAGTTTCTTGCTCCTGTTCTTTTTTTAATTTTTAATTTTTATCTTTGCACTGAAAATGATTTTAAGCATTAAAATTGAACATCAGAGATTTAATGATTAATAAATTATTTGTAAAGTAAATTCTTTTAAACTAAAATGTAATATTTTTAAAACCTGTAATGACCCCAACCAGTTAAGAACCACTGCTTTATAAGATCCCCTGTTTATTAGAAGCATGGATTATGACATGATGCCTCAGTGGCACAAATCCTCATGGGTAAACCACATGCTGACAGCATTTAGACAGATTTATTACCTCTGCAGGACCGGAGGATTTTTTTTTCCAGAACTGAGCCATAGACAGAATCTGCTTGATTCAGATGTAATGTAATATTATAGCATGAATCACTGAAATTTGGGATGAGAAATAGTTTTACTTTCTTTAAAGCTCTAACAAGTCTTTTTTATAGATACAGTTGAGCAAAAAAGGTAAAACAATATAAATGGTTTAATGCTTGAAAGATACAAGTAATGGACTGCATGTCTGATACTAAATAAATAAAAAAAATGAAATAAAATTTAGAATATACCAAAGGCTTCACAGATAAGTCAAAGGCAGACATTGTGGAAGCCATCGATCATGTTTAAATCACTTGAAACATCTGAAACATTTAAAAGAGACATAAAATAAAAATCTAGAAATAAAAAGAAGCAATCATGTGATGAGCAAATACTTTTTTCACAGAAGTGTAATTTATACATTTTTACAGAAAGTAATGTGAGGATTACTGTGTCAAATCGGTTTTGAGTTCTGGCAAACACGCCCAGCTCTTGCTATTGATTTCAGTATTGAATTAATTCTGCATCCTGTTTAATAATACTTTCACTTGCTGTTTGAGGTCATGTTTAGAAGTTTTCTTTGACCTAGGGTTGCTTTGGAAAGGTTTAGAAGAGCTTTGTGGGGCAGTGGTAGTCTTGCAGGTAGAGCTTTGGGATTTCAATTTAAGGGTTGAGAGGTCTACCATGTAGCCACTGTTGGGCCCTAGAGAAAGACCCCTAATTATCTTGGCTCCAGGTGTGATGTACAATGGCTGACCCCACATTCTTCATCTTTTTTGATGAATAAATGTAATACATTCCATTCTTTTTTTGGGGAACCTACAATACACAGTACAGCTGACCTTAAACCTAGAACACCTAGCAAAACAATACACAGTACCCACGATTTAATGCGATTCATTATAATGGATTTTTCTAGATTTTTTTTAAACATGAAGGAACTGAAGACAAATAAAGCAAAGTTTCCTTTCAGTATTTCTTATATGGCACATGTGCTCTCTGCTCTTTAAAATGATTATTTAAAATGATTATTGATTCCTAATACATGTCAAATTGTTGTGCATTGTTAAATCCTTAGTTGGGGAGTTTTCCCAAACTCAATTGCCATATAAATGGTCTGTCGGACCAACATTTAACAGCAATAATAAAATGGAATATAAACTTGTGGACAAAATATCAGTTTCAAAACAACTTCAAAAATATCTACTAGAAAATCAATGTAAAATAGAATAATTATTACAAATCAACACTGTTTGTTTTGGTCAAATACATACTCATAAATTAATACACTAAAACTAAACTAAAGTAAACTAAAATACACAAATATTTTAAAGTAATCTTTTATTTTTCCCCACCACTGAGTGTATGCCCTGTAAGGTCAGGGAATTCTTCTCTTTTCTTAGTCTCATCTCTTTTGTGTTTGCAGATTCTCTCAAATCTTTCCCCTATCTATCTTACTATTCATAGGATTTCCTCCTGGATTAAGGCCAGTTCATGTTATCTAGGAATAAGTGGTCCCATAGTGTACTGAAACTGGCAGAACACCTTGCTTGATTTTACTGGTTCTTTATCATTTATTGAAACACCTGGAACCCTGACAGTTGGCATGGTGGGGTGCCAATATGCATAGCTAATACCCAGCCAGATGCTTTCTCACTAGTACTAATTTTCTTAGTCAGTTTGTGAGAACATCTTCTAATATGAACTTGAACAGAGTTTTATATTGGATGGGAAATAATGTATTCCATCCAGTCGGCTCTATCAAATACCAGCAAACTTCTGATTTTTTATTTTTTTTGCTTTTAGTGGTCGTTCTTTACTAGATTTTTGCTCATGTGTGAAAAGAATGTGTTTTCCAGCTGTGGTTTCTGATGGGAAAGTAAGTAGTCAGACAACTGGAGGTAAATGCGCAGAGAGGCAGTACAAAATGGAGAAGGTATCTAGGGTATGGCATATTGGTCAAGCAGAAAATCTATTTGTTCCACACTGCAGTTTGGCTCAAAACACAATATCCAGGACAGAACATGATATCCACTAAGGATTTGGGCCAACCTGCTAAACATTTACACAACAATGGAGCACTTGGTACAAATTGTTTCTCCAGAGAGAAATATGTGTTATTACCTTTGAAAAACAAAGTTGTTCAGTCATTGAATTAAATATGTTAAAATTAGGAATTTCAGTGTTACAGATAACTGACAAAAAAGTTTTTGTTTGATTGTTCTCGGTTTAACCAGTAATGTGAATAAAACAGCTGACGCATGGTTTAAACTGAGAGTGAAACTGCAGCCTGTACAAAGAAAAATCACAGATTTAAAATGATCATGTGGAGGCACATGCACAGACATTTTTGGGAGCAGGTGCCAAAGCCAAAAAAAAAGCAACCATCGACCAAATTATTCAGAAAATTAAACAAAAAACAATCACTCTATTAATACGGACAATAATTCTGTTTACATTTAGTTTTGAGTCGTATCATTATTCTTAGTCTCCTTTATCATCAGTACTACAATCTGTACAAGACATACAGAGGATTCAAATTACATCACTCTCAGACACAAGTTCCAGCAATAAACATGAAACATCTTAAGAATAAATACAGTTTGTTGTTGAAATTCTGAATTACAATGTTGGAGGAAAACCACACATATGTGATTCGAATAGATTAAAGACATGCATGATTATCCAAATAAACCATAAAAACTTGTGTGTTCCTACTATTATTGTGAAGGATTTGGAGGGCACATATAGAACTATATACTGTATATATGTTATCAATAACTAGTGGCCATTACTAGAGCGGAGAGATATATTCAGAGCAATAGAGAATGTGAAAGTGAGTATGGGGAAGGTAGGGTGTGATTAATGAGGTTCCAGAGTCAATGTGTGGGGAACTACTTCTGAAATCTCTTCTCATAGACACTTTGAAGTTAATGCCTGAAATGCAATTAAATTCCAAGCTGCTAAGCTTCTGTTTCCTTAAATCAAACACTTTTTTTGCTTTGCTTTTGAGGATCTCTTGACTTCCAGCGGGTGAAATGTGAGCCTCAGAACTTGCTTTAATATTATCTCTCTCTCTCTCTCCCTTTCTACCATTCTCACTCAGCTATTTCTCTTTTGCAGTGCTATAATTTTTGATGCTGGCAGCAGTGAGTAAATGTGCTTGGTCAAGGCTCATTAGTTTGGCAAAGTAATTCAGCACATTGTACATAGCTGTAATGTGAGGGTGAGGTAGAGGTGCCGCACTGTGACTTATGAGCTTTGTAGAGACACACAAACTATTCTTAAGATAAAATTTTAAACAAAGTTCTCATGTGCTGTCCTGTCTTGCATTTACATAGACACTTTTGGATGCACGATTGTGTAATTTCAAATATATTTATTTAATAATTGATTTATTTTTATTCCATTAAATGTCATTTAACATCAACGTTAAGATATGAAACATGATCAAGTAAATAACAATGTAGTTTAGTGTAGTTTATATGTGTTTGTTAATGCAGTCTATATGTCTCAAGGTTTAATGGGTTCTGCTTTGTTCAATGCCTTTCTGTTCAGAGTATAGGGATGTGATGATACACTTGACCGATGATTTATCTATCTATCTATCCATCCATCCAGCCAGTCTGAGCATTGCTATTTAGAAAAAGATCTAGGTAAATTCGCAGAGTTTTGAACTGGGGAGCTCAGATTCTCTGCGCTGGTGTGATGGAAGAAAATCCCACTGCTTCATCTTCATTTGAAAATGGTTTTACTCAGGTTATCTTAAGATATTTACTTCAATGGTTTAAGGGTTTTACGGGACATTTCATTAACTCTAAATAACTACAATGAACAAAAAGACAGATGCACTCGGCTCCAGAGAGTTTATCAGATCAGCAATTGTGGTAAATCCCACATACTTACTTAGGTTGCTGATTCACACATACAGTTAAAAATCTTGTTAAGGTCACCCAAATGTAGAATTGTGAAACTGTGATGCAAAGCTGTTATGGTAAATATACAATCAGGAGAGTTAAAGAGCCATTTATTTTTACTTTAGATCCATTGCTGTACAGGAATTACTCTTGTTTCAAATTTGTGCTAAATTTGTGCTAAAACAAAAGGTGTTTTTCCCAGATCCACTTGCTACATATCGCACTAACACCACAGACTTTGCTGTAATAGTAACTGAATATACATATTTTTTGTCACAGTTTAATTTAGTAACCCAAAGCCTTAAACCTGAAGATTTAAACTTTAGTTTATTGAAGCTTGTCATGCAGTCTACCAAAGCTTAAGAACTATCAAATCAGCTTATTCAAAGTATTAAAGGGTGCACATACTTTTGAAAGAGATGTAATGACTTAATTTGTAATGACCTTTATTTGTCACATATACATTTACAGACTTACAGTATAACAAAATTCTTTATCCCCGCTTGTTTGGAAGTCGGGGTCAGAGCAAAGGGTCAGTCATTGTATGGCAACCCAGAAGGAGAAGGTTAAAGACCTTGTTTAATGAGCCAACTGTGCCTGTAAGGCAGAACTGAGATTTGAACTTTCAACCTTTGCTCTACCCATTATGCTATCACCACCCTATACTTTTTTAGTCAAGGTAGATGCATAAAACTGATTAAAAATGCATTAAAGGAGAGTGTTTGCCTGCTCTACTCTTCCTTTGACTTTTGCAGTGCTCTCGACTCGATACCAGTATTGGTATCGGGTCCAATACTGTGCTCATGTAATTGTACTAGTAAGACTGACTCTGATACCAAGCACTGATACCACTGTAGACAAATGTAAGCTTAACGTAGCAGTAGGAAATATTTTAGCATATGTGAGTGGAGATATCCATTAAAGATAAAGACTAAAAGACTCACAATATGTTTTAATAAAACTTTATTATGATTAAAATAATGCTGTTGGTTTGCACACAAACCAGAGAACTGAATTCATGGACTGGAATCTGTAAACACAGAAAAAAAAACACAAGTAAACTTTTCAGGGTGGCTAACAGAGGTTTCAACTGCCAATACTGGTAATATTAAAAAAATCTTCCACACACTTTCCAAATAGCCGGTGAACAAGCTGTTGGGGTGAATACGGATGTAGAGCCTATGAATCTATGAGTGTAGAGTGGAATAACTGCACCACCACCGCAATTTTATCCATGCAAAACCAACTGACCAACGCATTGTTTTTAAAATCTACTGCACAGTGGACACCACCTTCATTTTTGGTAAAATAAAATATAAAAAACTGCTACTAGTAATTATGGCATTGCTATAGTATTCACACTCACCCTGTAATTATGTTATAGATTCTGACAGGACATGTACCAGTGCTCCAGTGTAGGAAGAGATGTTATCCTGAGAGTAAGCCTGATTCCACTGCGGTAGAATAAACAACTCAGGCAGTGTGTCTGGATTCAGAGAAAAAAAATTGATTTGGCTTTGGCTACCTAACAACAACAAAAAAATGAAAGGTGGATTTTTGCCTGCGGGACTGTCAGAATGCAGCAAAATACTATTTTTCTTTTACGCAATGTGATGCAAAATGTCAGTTGCTGCTAAATAATTGGCTATTCAATGACTCAATAATTATAATTACAGTCCCAGGATGCGACTAATGAAAAAGTTCTGTTTGCATTTGTGAAATAGGACAAAGATAAGCTGTCACAGAAAGTGTATAACAATCTAAGTGTTCAACACCAACTCACTCGCCTGCCAAACTGTATAAGTGTCCAGTTATAGTCCATTTCTTTTTTTCTTCTTTTTCCACTGTCTTTAGATTTTTTTGTAGATTTTGTAGATTTTTTTAGTAAGACGTAATTATAATTACAGTCCCAGGATGCGATTAATGAAAAAGTTCTGTTTGCATTTGTGAAATAGGACAAAGATAAGCTGTCACAGAAAGTCTATAACAATCTAACTGTTCAACACAAACTCACTCGCCTGCCAAACTGTATGTGTCCAGTTATAGTCCATTTCTTTTTTTCTTCTTTATTCCACTGTCTTTAGATTTTTTGTAGAGGCGTAGCATTGGAATACCTGTTGGAAAGGTTTATTATGTGATCATTGGATCTACTGATTTTAAAGTATCACATACTCTCATACACAATCCCAAATTTAGAAGAAAAAAGTAAAGCTTAATTGTATTTTCTTGCTTTAACAGAGACAGTATAATGAATATCAGACCGGCCATTAATACCACTCTATTGAATATTGTACCGGGTTTCAACCGTTCTGATCATACATCCACCATTCCATGTGCCAACCTTGAAAGCTTCCCATCTACATCAACCCTTACCAGAAGCCACTGCGAAAGCTCTTGACTACATTTAAATTTTTTGGTATTTCACAGATTGAGGGTTAGGGGTATTGCTCAAGAGCCCAACAAATGGTGGGGATTGAACCTGATACCTTTTGATTACTAGTCCATTACTGGACATTTGTGCATTTGTAAAGATTTTTTGTTGAAATAAAATTGTAATATGAATAAACAGTAGTGTGCAACTTAACAATCAAAAGTTAAATAAATAATGAGTATGACAATCTGGCTAGACTAACATATGCCGAATATTCCTCTTGGGTGGGTGGAAAATGGGGGGGAAAATAAATTAATTTCATTCAAAAAACGAGTAATGTCACGCTCCCCCTGGAATGGACCCACACTTTACCGAACCACACTGAATTGCCTAGTTGTCATGTCTTGTTTTATAACTATTAACTGGCAAATCCTTCAAGAAACTCTACTACCTATACAATCTACCTGCTGTCTTTACACCATACTACTCATTTTTAAGACATGTTCAGCCTCCCAAGCCAAGGATTGATCTACTGCAAATAGTAAAAAGCTCATTACTTTGGCAGCTTTTCAAAATCTCTAAAATCTTTCGTTATTGAATCCCTCCTAAAGAAAAAACAATTTAGATCCTTCCATATTTAATTCGGTTAGACATATTTCAAACCTCTGTTTTATAGAAAGTATAGTGTACATCACAACCCAAACATTGATTTTGACAGCATTTGTAAGGGTTTCTGTCTTATACAGCTCTAAGACTATTCTGTTTAAAGTTCTGAAATTTAAACACCCATTTGCTACATAAAGTGCTTCTGGGTAGACAGAGTAAGATTCAGGAATATGTTGCCACAGTTGTCAGCATAGAAAAGGAATGAACTTCATTAACATGTGGACTCTTTTAAGCGCCGGTCCATGTGACCTTTCAGTCAACCTTTACTTGGTTCTTTTGTGCTGAATGCTGAAAAAACTGCAGTAGATGAAAAGAAATGTGAATGGGCAATTGGAAGTGATTGCATTGGGAGGAAAGTTTTTTGGAAGAGAACACGCAGATCTATGTAGCAGTCTTAACAATGAAATACATCCATATAGATTCAGTGTGTAAATGCATCCACATCACTGGATCAATGAACATCAATATGTTAATGTTGCAAAGCTTCATTTTAATCAACATAGGTCAGAGTTGATCAAATCTGTCTCTGAGTATGAAATACTTAGGATTTGTGTTTTGTGGTAAGTCTTTGTGAGTTCTGTACACAGACACATTTTATGTCTTAGCATTGCATGCCTTTATTTGTAATCATCAATAATTTGTAAATATTTGTCATAATCACAATAGTTCGCAGATATCGTCCACATTTTTATGACTTTTTCTTGCCAATATATAATTTTTCATTCATGCTAATCTGCTGCTGCCCTGTGCTGCATCACTGGCATTCCGTCATCTGACCAGTTTACTAGTCATTATCTTAATCACCCTCGATCCACATCATTCATTATTATTGAGTACCCGTATATTTTACTGTATTTTTATTCAATGAAATTATTACTGGTTTTACCCTACTTTGAATCTCTGGGTTATTTCTAACTCTCTAGTGCTCTGTGGGCTCCTACCGGTATCCCGAATCCAGATCTAGGAGGCAACCGTGGCCTGCCAACAGTTAATGACTAAAGTGCCCAGGGATTTTTAATTTTTGTGGGGTTTTAGGGTGTAGTACTGTTTCCTCACAGCAAGAAGGTTCTGGGTTCGATCCCCAGGTGGGGCAGTTCGGGTCCTTTCTGTGTGGAGGTTGCATGTTCTCTCCTGTGTCTGTGTGGGTTTGCTCTGGGTGCAAAAAAACATGAAAGTGAGGTGAATTTGCTTGTGATTTAGTATTGAAAATTTAGAAAATTGAAAAAGGCACCGCAATAAATTGTCCTTATATTTTCGTATGGCTTTTAGGGACAGTGTAGTACAGAAGGAGCTGTTCAGGAACCATGTGATGATTTATCTGAGCAGCATTTCTTTCCTGAGGGTACTTGGTACAACATAGGGTGGGGAGAAAGGTTGTTAGATCCGTGGGATCAGTTGTGATCCTTTCAGTCATGTTGTCCTCCAGTTACTTGATTGAGAGCCGCTGCAGAATGTTCAACCTTTCTGCTGGGTAGACGATTCACTGTCACCTACACTTTTCAGAGGTGGGGGCTTAGCTGTGCCATGTAGTGATTGATGGGGTGAGAATAGTTTCAGTTGTAGAAATGGGACCATGCCAGCTGGACTGTGTTGTTTACTTAGCTGTCACAGGAAGAAAATTGTTTTAAATGGTTGTTGTTGTTCCATTTAAGTTTGTTGGATGTAAAGGTTTCCCTGAACTTTATATGCATTGGTATGCTGTATTTTTGTAAGTTCAAATTAGCGTGCATAAGAACTTTTACTTCTATGTTGTTTCATTAAGGTGCTTATTAGATCTTGTTATACCAAATTTCACAGCGAGTAATTTTTGAATTAATGTGTAGGTTACAATCTATACAAAATATACAATATATATATATATACATATATATATTTTCATTACACACAGACTGATATATTTCAAATGTTTATTTCTTTTAATTTTGATGATTATAACTGACAACTAATGAAA
>JAYDZG010000039.1:23320195-23345769 GCA_034509265.1 Microcambeva bendego
GTGTGTGTGTGTGTGTGTGTGTGTGTGTGTGTGTGTGTGTGTGTGTGTGTGAGAGAGAGAGAGAGAGAGAGAGAGAGCGCTCATCGTAGCGCACTGGGTAACTTTCTGGAGCTGAAGCTCTACTCGGTCTTCGCCGTTTCACTCCGCTCGTATCGCTCACTCATGCACTTGTACATTCCCCGTGTACACCCCGATCTCACACCTCATTACCGGGAGAACTAGGTGCGCTTTTCTGTTGCACTCGTGTCCGGAGGTCGGAGCAGAGTGAAACACAGCCTTGTCTTGTTGGAGTATGTGACTGATTACAGAATGCGCGAACCGTTTAACACTTTAAATCTGCGTTCTCTGCGTGGTTTCGAACGCGACATGGTAAGTGAACGCTGCATTTATTTATTGCATTTGATTGAGCTCGGTGGGTTTGAATGACTGTTGGGGATTTCTAAGCCTATTAGACGGGTTGTCTGTTGTGGATAAGTGACGCTTTATTGGTCTGATTTAAACTAAGCTCGCCTATGAAACGCGTGTTTTATGATAATCAACCTAATTAGTCGGTGAATGGTTTGGTTTTATTTATGCATACAAGTCTGGTGTAAGTTAGGCTTCGTCCCAAACCGCACACTGCCTTACTAAATAATGCACTTACTAGTTTATTAGATACTCCAGCCTGGTCAGCCTGGTGCATTTACTTATTAGGCATTTAATGAGGTAGTTCCATCGTCGAGGTGCACTTGTAGGTATACAATTACCGAGCGTAGTCCATCTGTTGCTGTTCATTTTTTATCTCTCTAATTTATTCATCAACGGAAAGGGAACCACGACTGGACTTCATAATATTTGGATAATGGATTATTTTCAGCCCAGCAGTGACATGGCAGTATGTGGTGCTGGTACAAGTCTATAAAGGAACAACTCGTTTGGAGATCTTGAAAAACCCCTCTGTCACTGCTGAGTTGAGAATCAATCAGAAATATTCAGCCACCAGTGTCCTGTGGTCAGATGAAGGGTTCAACTATGTGAGCCCTGTGAATTAACCCTGTTCAGAAGAATAATCGCTTATGTGGTCACATTTTCATAAAAAATAGAGATTTCTTGCTGAAACACTAATAACACTAAACACTTAATATTAAGCTTACTTTTTAACAAATTCTCAGTCTTGTCATTAAAGATCTCAGAAACCTGTAAATGTCTTAGTTGAAATATCATTAAACATCATTAAAACAACACTCAAGTAATCTCTAAAAACATTGCTGAACTTATAACAAATCAGGTAACTGGATATTTTACATCACATTTGATACTTGTGATGCTTTGTGGACAAACGTGCACAGGTGTAACGTGTACATGACTATGAAGGAAAAAACACCACAACTTTATTCCATTTGTTAAGCATGGTGGAGTCATTTACTATATGAGACCTCTGGTTCGTTACAGACATGTCAACTTAAAAGGTTTAAGTGAATTATGAATTTAATTTATATCGACATTTATTTTGGCATGAGAATGACAGTGTGAGAATCCAATACATCATGATTCAAAGTTGAATCAATTAACAAGACACATTTGGACTGTCTGGTTGAAGGTCTTAACCCAATGAGGATTCTATAGTATGACTTAAGAATGGCTACAAAATAGTGTAATGATGGTGTAGTAATTTTTTCCCCAGTATGGGGCATTTTTTTGTGGCCAAACTGTTTCTTTGCTTAGAGTGACTGGTTACTCATTAATTGTGCATTGCCACTGAAGGATTGCTGTCAGTAATTGCATATTTATAGTACACCTGGATGGTAAGTCCACTTAATATGTATAATGCTCAGTAGATGTTTGTAGAGTTTCAGGTAGGTCAAACAGAGGTAATTTAATATATTGACACAGTAGTTAATACATTATTGCCATCCTTTTGGTGTATGTGGATTATAAATGGGCAAAACCTAAGGCCACTGACTGAGTTCAGAACCAGAACTTGTCAGCTGTCACTGTTGTTCTGTTTGGTATTTTTGTTAGTCTAAAATGACCCAGTTCTGTACTGATTACCTGATAATACTTGCATAAAATGATAAATTTTATCTTAACCACCCTTTACTGTTGTATTGAATGTGACCATGTTAGTGCTTTGGCATGTTTTATGCTAGATGCCCTTCCTGATGCAACCCTTTTATTTTATCAGGGATTGGAACGCAGTGCACTCTGTTGTCTAGCTGATCGGTGGTAATGGCATGGCAATGGTTTCCCGCCTGGGAGTTTAGACTCTCACCGCTAGTGTGCTAGTGGAAAATCCCACTGCTCACCTTTTAACAATTATTTGTGGACAAGCATTTTGTGGCATTGCTTGTAACATTGATTCTAAGGTCACCTCGATGACGCCGCAAAGTATTACTCACTTAGGCACAGGGATGGTATCTCATGAACATGGAGGCGAAAATTTGCAGGACTTTGTCTACTTACTGCCCCTTCAGACATATGCCAATTGTGTCTGTCAAAACAACCCAATTGATTTGAATCCCAGATCTCTAATGGGCTGAAGTAATAAACCACTGTTCCACCCGACAGCTACAAATTTCACATATATTTAAGATACACTATTTAAAAATAAAGGGAACTCCTAAACATCTCAGTAAAATGCAAATTATTGGGATAGTTAGAAAACACATATGATTGGGAATCAAACGAAAGTGACAACAGGTGCATTGGAGAGTGTCTAGTTATCAACTGTCCTTGACCAGTCTCCTTGACATTACTGGTAGCCTTAGGTGGTTCCTACAGCTCAGTTAGGTTGCACAGGTAGTCCAGCTACTTCAGGATCACACATCCATACGTGCAGTCAAAGAAGGTTTGCTTTGACTCACCGGCACAGTCTCAAGACCATAGAGGAGAGCTGGACAGTCATAGAAAGTCATCCACCTGGCATCAGGACCGGTATCTGCTTCTTTTTGTGAGGAGGCACTACCAGAGCTCTACACATGACCTTCAGCAGTCTATTGGTGTGTACATTTTTAAACAAACTGTCAAGAACAGGCACCAGTAGGGGTTCCATGTCCTCTGGTTGTACCTGTGCTTATAGCACCATATAAAAACCGAATTGACAGATGTAAAAGAGTCTGGAGACACCAGTTCAGGTCAGAGATTGTCTGGGGAAGCAAATACTTGGAAGGTCTCACAAACCCTGCATTTCCCACAATTCCCAGTGTTTTTAATTCAGCTCACCATAGCTAGCACATGGCACTTTCAGTCAAACATTTCTGGTGCTGCTACTACCTGAAATCCTGGACTGATTTTGGATTTGCCTTGTTTTCTGATCCACTGACATTTTCACTCTCAGTACAATGCCTGTCTGCCCCCATATTTTCTTTATGTAAAGGAGCTACGTCAGGTTCATTATTCCTATTGTAAACACATAATTAGCTAAATGACAATTATAGGAAATGTTGTATTTTTGTAGCTTTATCCTTTGAACATAATCTGCAATTATTAAAATAGGTAAGCCTGAGCTAAACCTACTTCCTGTTAATAAATTAAAATGTCACGGAACCCGGTTGAATAAATAATGTAAAAATCAATTAAATTTAATAGTTTGATTTCATTAATAAATAATAGGGATGTAACTAGGGCTTCCGTTATCGGTTATTGTGTAATCGATTATTCTATCCATTATTCAAGTGATTAATCGAGTAATTGGATAAGACAACTTTTACTTTAATAAAAAGTAAAAATAAATACATACGAGATGAAATAAGATTTTGCACATTTTTTTTCCTTGCAAATAGCACAGTTTAAAAAGAGCATTTATATATAGCTTTTAAAATGTATCCAAGTGACCTAATAATAGGAAATAAGCAACTAAACATCACCTTTAGTTTACTAAAACTAAAGTCAGAACTAAAAGTTTCAACCACCGTTCATGCACAATATAAAGCTTTGTTTTGTATGAAGCACATTTTTTTTTGTCAGGATTGTTTCTGTCAGATTAGGTGTGTACATAAATGTTTCTTCCAAAAAGCAAACGTGGTGGTTATAATGAAAAATCTGTATCAACACACACAATGAGTTTGCACTTTTTGAAGTCTTAAATCATTTTAAGCTTCCTTTAGTTTTCTCTTTTGCGTCTCCTCTGTTCGCCCCTGTTACTATCGCTCAGTTTTCATTTTGCGGTCCGCATTCGGTTCCGTCCTAAATCACACTGCAGTGTACATAGTATTTATTGAACTGTGTGCCAAATGTCCTCAGTTTAAATGCTGTTTCGGTGTGTGATTTTAGACGCAGCCTGATGACAGTGTGAACTTGTAGTGCAAAAGTAAATCTCATCGGTTGAAAACAGCGTGTGCTTTATGTAGTCGTATGGATTAAACGATTCTTTGTAATCGATTTACTCGAGTTACTCGAGTAATCGTTTCAGCTCTAGATGTAACGATGCACCAGAAAATCGACAAGACAGTTTAAACAAGACAGTAAACAACCACAATTTAAATCGGTAATTCATGTATAATGAACCAATATTTACTTTAAACAGCAGAGGGCACTGACGCGATTCACTTCGCCTGGTTGACGTCACTTGTCGGGTTGTCAAGTACAGGATTTTCCAGCCAAAGTTATCTATGTGAAGATATTTTTTTATGTGTATTGTTCATTTATTTATATAGCGTTGGACTTTTTACAGAACAATGGAAAATGTGCAGCTTTATTTTTCATAGTTTGGACCTACCAGATTTTTTATAGTTAACTAATAAAAGGAAACTTATCATTAATGTAAATCATATCATGAACTCATTACGAATCATATTGCATTGTGTGCAGAGTGTATTGTTACAGCCCTAGTAAATATTGTGTAAAGTTATAATTATACAACACATACAATATTGTAAATAAGACTGTAACTTTGTGCTTTGTATCTAATTTACTAATTTAAAATGCATAACAAACTGTGGTCACACAATCATTGTACAAAAAAAACTTTTTTGTAGTATAAGCCTTGTGTTATGCCATTCTATTTATAATAATTTGTTTATTAATAATAATTTGTAATCATTTAAAATTCCATCTATAGTATTCTATGTATTTATTTAGTATTATCTTAAGCACATCCTTTGCTAAAATACTTTTTAAAGGTATCATCTAGGGAAAAAAATAATAAGAAGAATTTGTAGCCCTAATTGCCATTATCAGAAACTAGAATCTGAATAAAAATAGCAGGATAAATTGTTGTGTTTGGAGTTAATTCCACAGACCCGATGGAAAGATTTTCCAATCAATTTATTTGTGCTAGCTGTAATGTGGTGCTAACGTGCTGTGGGCATAATGAATAGCATCTCTGTTCAGCGAGCCGTGGATTTGCTTTGCAGCTGTGTGCACACTGGAGCACAATTTACCCATTTAATCCCACCAGTCACAACTAGTACTGAGAATCTGGTGACGATCTAAATGAGCTGATAATGTACTCATCACTGGACAAAGTAATCATTAAAATCATGTTTCAGACTTAATTTGCAGAAAATATTTAGCACTTTCTAAAAATGCAATAAAGTTATTATTGTTAATTAGTCTGTCTGGAAAATTTGTTAAACATTTATTTAACCGATAAAGAAAAGATTGTCAGTGGTTTTATTGGAAAGCTTACTTGTTTTGTTACTTACTTGTATCTAAAATCTAAAATATAATATAAAAATTAAGTATAAAAGGAGCATCTGCTCGGGATGTAATGAGTCAGAAAGCATTGATATGAATCGGTTCATTTGGGGAATCATATTTAGTATTTAACAAATAATAGTAATAGTATTTAACAAACTTGGAATGGTCCATTTTTCTCTATGCAGGTGTGCAAAATGTTACAAATTTTACTCTTTGCTTTTAAATCATAAAAACATCTTCCTATCTACTTTGGCTTCTTCACATTGTCAGATTTTCAGTCCAGTGTACCACCAGGGGTGCTTTGTGGACCACAACAGATTCTTACATTTTATTTATATATATGTTTTATAATTATCAGCTTTTCACCTACAAATTATATAGCATCACACTTCTAAGACTGGTGTGCCACTAGTAGAGAATTCTGTACATCACCATTGTTTGATAAAAGACAAATAACATCTATCTCAGCATAGAGAGAGATTTCCCCTTGGACATGTTTGAAGTATTTGAACCTAATCTGAAATGTATCTCTTGGTTCTGATTGAAGTATGAGGAAAATGTAATTTAAATCCTGATCTTCTTGCTCCCCAGGTGGCATTTTGTAGCCTTAAGGTGGTATTTAATTCAAATATCACCTGAATTGAGACATCGTATTTACATGAGTGTAAAATCGTCTGTTGCACATCGTTTATTTTAAATACACAATAAATTCAAATTTTGTATACGTGAACACTAAAAGTTAGAAGGTTCATTAAACCAAATTCTGAACTAAATTCACTGATCTAATTTTTTAAAAATCACAGATTTCACAGATGAAAAAGAAAGTTCATCAGTCATTAAGTTACACTCGTAAATTAAAGGATCGAATAAAAATGGCAAAACCTTCTTAATTGTTTTGGTTTGTTTATTTGGATTTGTAATTTCAGGTTTCACACCCTTCGGTTACATCCTTGACCGAAACGCTAGTTAAAGAATTTGTCAGTTCACAAGCTTATATTGAACCTCCAATTCACTCTGGAGGAAACCGGAGAACCTGGAGTAAATCAGTACAGACACAGGGAGAACAAGCAAACCCCACACAGTAAGGACCCAAACCGCCCCCACATGGGGATCGAACCCAGGAGCTTCTTTCTGAGAGGCAACAGTCCTACCTACTTAGCCATTGTGACATTCAACAGTTAATGGTAAACCTTCAAGTCTACAATACAGCATGGCCTACCTTGAATGTCCCAAAGACTAAAATAATTGTATGTGTTATATATAGAATGTCATAAATTGTCATATATAAATATGCAGGTATACAATACAATTAAATTCTTTCTTCACATATCGGTCAGAGCACAGTCAGGATTAAGAGCCTTGCTCAATGACCCAACAGTGGCTGTATAGCATAGCCTGGATTTAAACCCCCAATCTCTGGTTGATAGTCCAAAGCTCTACCCACTTGGCTACATCTATCACCTTTGAGACACCCCATCTGCATCCACAGAATTGGGTAGGAGTTTTGAAACACAGTCACCTCATTAGTAGGGATGTATCAATGCACCACAAATCAGTTTATAATCGATTTATGTGAGTTATGGTTCAATTGTGGATTTACTTTTAATGAATCAATATCCACTTTAAACAGCAGAGGGCGCTGCCACTATGCATTTCGCCTGCTGATTGCACCAAGTTGCAAAATTGAGCTTAAGTCAAAATATTTTTGCATCGTTTGTACCTACCTCAGAACTAAAAGATCATTATTTAGGTATATTTAAAATAATCACAAATACAGTGTTGTATATTTAATTAAAGGAAAAAATAATTTTTCTTCAGTTTCATTTTGTTTAAAAAAGTCTGGGAATCATGATTTCTACAGGGAAGTATTTAATCTTTTTATTGATAGCTAAGTAGATAAGTATGAGACACTTCAATTACACATGAGCGAAAAAATTTAAATGTCTAAACACAAACCTTAGATTCTGAATTTATAGTGCTGGAAAAAGGCTGGTTTTATGATTTGTGATGTGATTTTCCTGACCATGAATTATGTAGACCCATAAAATACTAACTTTAACTCAAGATGTGCAGATATATGCTGTGCAAGACATAATTATATATGTGCAGGTGTATATGTGCTGCACTGCAAGTTCAAATGAGTGAAATGTAGAGTGTAGAATGAGTACACCTGGGGGAGGAGGGGGGTGACATAACCCTTTGGATTGTCATGTTGATGGTTCAGAGGAGATCTGGGGCTCAGATTGACCCTTGCTGTTGAGAAGTCTGATAGCCCAAGGGAAGAAGCTGTCTAGGAACCAGCTGGTTCTTTACTTGATGCTTCTACACCTCTTGTGGTTGGAGATCAGGCAGTGACTTGGGTGGGTGGAGTCTTTCATAATCTTCCTGATCTTCCTCAGACAGCGGCTGGTGTATAATTCCACGGGGTTTGGCAGCTGAACTCCTGTGATGCGCTGTGCTGTCTGTTCCACTCACAGCAAAGCTTTCTTGTCCTACCTGGTTATTTACATACAGCATTTAGCAGACACTTTTATCTAAAGTGACTTACGTTACTGTGACAGTATATTGTCTGGGCAATTATAAGTTAAGCGAACTACTGGCAGTGGCATCCTGGCAGGGATGTTGCCAGTTAATAGCAACTTTTTGGTTGCTGGCTTGGTTGGGCAGCCATGGCCTGGTGGTTAGCTTGTGCCTAGTTCCCACTACATTTTGCCCGGTTTTTTGCTCGGCGAGTAGTGTGCCATCTCAGAAGCAACTCGGCATTCATTCTGCTTTCAGAACTCTCATAGTATAAACTGCCCAACAATTCACCCTGAGCGGCTTGCCAAGAGCTCCCCGAGCACAATCAGATTTTAAACTCGCTGAATATTTCAGGTGTTGCCTGACTTGGAGTGAGTGATGATTCAAACTACCAATGAGAATGTTAGATATGGTGAAACGGGTGTAAATAGTTTCATAACACATAGGCACACATATTTTAACAGTATGTCTGACCTTTTCCTTCTCTACATAACACAATACCTACATTGCAAAAACTACAAACATAACTCCATGCCAGTCACAATCCATGCAGGTTGCGTAGCCAAATAGACTCAGAAATGTGTTTTTTTTATTTTATTTTACTCTGCACATCAGCACACACACTTTGCGCTCACTACTTAACATGCATATTTTGGACGTGGTATCATTAACCCTCTCATCACTTCTCTCACTTTTGTTTTCATTAAAAAATGTGGTTTGCGAGAACAGAGCAGCTTGCCAGCTGTTGATGATGCTGTAGTGTGAAACCCCTGGTCGCCGATCAGTCATGAAGTGTTAAAGCCCCACCTACTTGAATGGCTCCCGAGCACAAGAGACTGGGTGACATGGAAAATCGTGTAGTGTGAACTGGGCATAAGTTGTTCCACTGTGCCCTCGTCTTTATAAGGTCAGGACAACTGACCCCTCTCAACGGCCTTGTTCACCATTACCTTCTTGGTCTTGGTGACATTCGGTAAAAGGTTAATGTCCTGGCACCTGAATGCCAGGAATCTGACCTCCCTATAGGCTCGCCATTAATGGAGATCAGACCTGTGATTGCTGTGTCATCTGCACATTTGATGATGACATTTGAAATGACTAGCTGTGCAGTCATGGGTATACTAACACTAGAAGACAGGACTTAATACAGCGCCCTGAGGGGCTCCAGAGTTCAGGGTCAGTGATCAGAAGGTGAATCTGCCCATCCCACCTGGTGTCGACCTGACAGGAAGTTCAAGATCCAGCTGCGCAGAGAGCTTTTCAGACCCAGATTGCAAAGCTTGCTGTCAAGCCTTAGGGAAGCGATGGTATTGAATACTGAGCTATCATCTACACACAGCATTCTCACGTGTCCATTTCATCAAAAGGCGAGAGAGCAGTGTTTAGTGACAGTCTTGTCAGTCGATCTGTTCTGTCTATAGGCAAATTGCAGTGTATAGCAAGTAGTAAAGAGCAGATAAAGAGTCTGTCTGGAAACCTTGTGAGGTGCCTTGTGCCCACTACTTAACTTGGCAGCTGCTTAAGTAGAGAGGATTCAAATAAGTCATCTGACACACTACTTCCGTCACTACATTTTGCTTACTAAACTATCACAGTAAGCCTCAGGCTGTAAAAATGTAAATTGTCAATGCCAGGCTCGAATTTGCAAATACAAGACACCATGAGTCAGTTGAAAATCAATTTACTCGAGGCACAATTTAAATCTGTATTCATGTTTAATGAATTTATATTGACTTGAAACTGCCACTATTTCCCAAGCTGCCAAATTAAACTTACTTCAAAAGTTTTTGTGAAATAAAAGGATAATTATTATTTATATAAAAACCATCATATAAAGATAAATCATCAATTTCATATTGTTTACAAAATCATCGTATCATGAACTCAGTATTGTGAATCGTATAGCATCGTGGGTAGAGTATATCGTTACATCCGACTTGTCACTTAGTTGAACTAATTGTCTTGAATTTCTTAATCTAATTATCTGCTAAGAATTGTGGCAGATTTTTTATTTTCCTATATTAATTAATATTTTTAATTTAGGGTGGCATGGTGGCTCAGTCTGTAGTGCTGTTACCAAAAGGAAAGGCTGGAATTCTGGCTCCTTTCTGTGCAGTGTTTGCATTTTATCCCAAAATCCTTGTGGGCGTCCTCCGGGTGCTTCGGTTTTCTCCTACAGTCTAAAAACATGCAGCCTGTCCTGCAATCGACTGGCGCACCATTTAGGGTGTTTCTGTGTACCTTACGTGCATTGAAAAGTTGGACTAGGTTTCAGAACACCCCCCATGACTCTGATTGGACAAACACTTAAGTGAGTATATTGAGTATATATTCAATGTTTGTTTTATCACTGCTTTATCTGGTGATCCAAATGGTCTTCGATTCACAGGTCACTGGTCCATCACAGGGCAAACACACACACACACACACACACACACACACACACACACACACACACACACCGAGGGGAATGTTAGACTCAAATTAACCTGACAGCAAGTCTTTGGCTTGCAAACTCCTCCTGGTAATAAAATCAAGAACCTCCTTGCTGTCAGGTTGCTCCCTACTTGCCTACAAACACAAACCAATAATATGCATATTCTTTTTGACAAAGTATTTATTAAAAAAGTACAAAGCTCAAAATAATGCTGAAGCTGTATCATAATTTGCTGCTTGCAACGTTTTGGGACAGAGCTGTGTTTATACTCCTGTAGACAAAAGTTTTGACTTTGCATTGATTTATTGTTTTTTGCTTTTTATTATAAAATCTTAACACGCATTTGTGGATACAGAGACAAATGTGTTTCCACACAGCGTTCTCTGAAATATTACTGAGCCCATGCGATTATATGTGTTACAGAAGCTTGTCAGTTTGATTGGGGTTACCATGTACTCAGTATTGCAGTTCGGGATCGTCCTTTACACCCAGAGATTACACCCGGCTCTCTAAATCTGTTATTAATGATTCAGACTGTGGATTGGGAAATTCCTAATGTTTTGCAGTTATAAATTGTAATAAACGGTTGCACTATTGGCTCACAAAGTTTATTTGAGTGGATGTAGAGGATGTGGAGTAATCACAAGGTTGCAGGAGACAAGGAGGCCAGTCTTGCGCATGGAGAGTCACACACACTCTCTCACACACACACACACACTCCGTATTCTTCCAGTTCTGTACAGGCACATTTGGCTTCTAACCAGGGTCCTTGCAGAGTATTGAAGACCCATTTACGTTTTTAGTTCTGACTTTTCCCACTCATCAGACACTGCCAATTGTGCCTGCTAGGGGTGCCTAGCTTACCGGTAGCAGAACTCGGGAAGTTTAATATCCCAGAGCAGGTGTGCTAGCTGAATATCCTGCTGTGCCTTGCCACCTGGTCACCCCCTGGGTCTAGGATCTAAATTAGAAATAACTCTGGCAACTCAACATCATCTGCAGTGACTTTCTTATTGAGGTTAAGTTGATCAAATCATGCCGTGCTTTGTGTTTTTGGTTCCTAAACTTTGCTTCTTGCTTTTCTTGAGCTCCTTTTATTATACAATTTCCAAAACTTTCACATTAGATTAGTGCTTTCTTTCTTTTTTTTAACTTTGTATGCACTGTGAAAAGATTGGAGTTCTGAGCAACGTTGACAGGTCTAGAACTATGCGAGTGTCATTCTCTCAATCCACTCCGGACCTTTAAACTTCCCGATACCTTTAAGATTGAGTTCTCTTATAAAGAAAAGACCCGAGGCTCTCCGAGCAGTGTGACGGGACAGAGATTGATGCGAGCTTATCGTTCTGACGGAAACGAACGGCGCTGGTGGGAAGATTTCATAATGAGCCGCATTCTAAGAACATCTACAATTTTGGGCCATGACGTATCTACGCTCGGATATGACCGTATTCAAATCCCCAGTACTCCTGGGGAATACATTTCGCCATTTGTTGATAAGAGATCCGTGGGTAGTGAAGCCTGAAATGATTTCCATCCATACGGTGAGTCTAAGAAAGAGACAGTGGAAGAGAGAATAAGCGAGAGCCAAAGCCGAGCGCCGGCTGACGAGTTAGCAAGACGAGAGAGAGATCGCTGGGGAGGCATAAAAAAGGAGGCGAAGTAGAAATGGCAAGAAATAGGGGTGAAGGCGCACAAAGACATTAAAAGGTCTTGAATCATGATGTGAAGCGGTGAACCTGAAGGTCGTTTTATATCACCGTAACAACGTAAAGTAAATACACTTCCGAGTCTCATTATTATGACCACCTACTATTTCACAGAAGCTGCAAATACCCTCTGCAATTTGTTTATTCATAGCAATATATAATTTTCATGGTGTTAATGCTAAATTATTATGAAATAACTTATTTTATAATATTCAAATTACGTAAATTTAACTAAATTTCGAAAAAATGGGGGTTTCCTGCATGTGAAAAGTACCTGGTTTAAGTATTAAGTACTGTTTAAAATAACACTCAGCTTTTCATGAGACCTACCCACAAGCATGAACACATTACTCAAAAATAAAACTCGTCCATGCAGAACTCTGCAAGCTTTCTCTAGCTGTACGAATTTAAAGACAATTCCATGTGAATATTTTTTATTAATTTCAGTCCTAGTCCCAACAATGAGGTTTTGTTCAGGTCAGTTAATTTTCTTTAACCGCTTATCCTAATCAGGGTCGGGTAGAGGTGCTGGAGCCTATCCCAGCTGGTCTACAATTTTCTTCCTGGTGCCCTTCGACATTTTTTTGGTCTTGGTCATGGTTGAGTTTGGAGTCTGACTGTTTGAGGCAGTGGTCAGGTGGCTTTTATATAGATAACGAGGTCAAAAGGGTTACAAGGCCATTAATACAGGTAACGAGTGGAGGACAGAAAAGCTTCTTAAAGAAGAAGTTACGTTGTGTGAGAGCCAGAAATACTTATTTTCCACCATAATTTACAAATAAATTCTTTAAAAATCCTACAATGTGATTTCCTGTCGAAGTATACCTACGATGAAAATTACAGACCTCTCTCATCTTTCTAAGTAACTTGCACAATCAGTGGCTGACTAAATACTTATTTGCCCCACTGTAGTTTGTCTATATTTATATTGAGGCAGTTCTAGTCAGGCTAATTAAGTGCAAATCAGAACCTTCATGTGAAACAAGGGCAGGGGAGGGTACCGAGCAGAAGGAGTAAACCTGTGGCTTACTTCATGCTCAGTCCTAGCAGTTCTCAGACGAGAGCATTGTGTCCAGGGGAAAAAAGAAGAAAAAAAACTTCCCTTGGCTTCACTTGAAGGAATTACTTGTTGTTTGATGTAGCTGCATTCACCGCTGAAAAAGCATTTGAAAAAGCAGATTGAAGTAAGTGATTTATGTGAGTAATTCTTACACCAACAGCAGACATTGTTATCTGTTATGTAGAAATCAGAACATTATGAGGTAATTACTGATATAACACTTTTTTTCTGCATGTTCTACTTCTAAAAGTAATGGAATACACTTTACAAGTTAAGTTTCCTCACATATTTCAGGCTGGAGAATTCCTTTTCTGTCACAAATCGAAGATTTACACTATATGGCAAAAATATTTAACCAGCTAATGACCAGCTTATTGACATCCCATTTTAAAAAGAAATTACAACAGCTGCTTTTCTGAGAAGGTTTGAAGGATGTCAGTTGGAATCTGTTGCTATTCTGTCAAAAAAGAGCATTTGTATGACTGGCCACTGATGTTCATCAGCCTCACTTGAGGTTCCAGTTCATTCCGAAGTGGTTCAGTGGGTCAGGAGGTCATGAGTTTCTATAAATCAGGCTATTTCTATAAAACAGGCTTTGGTCATATCTTCAATAAGATATTGGTGCAAAGTTGAGCATCATATGCTTTATATTTTAGATTTGTTGTGCCTGAAGCATTTGAATTCAGTAAAGAGAAGTGGTATCCCAGAAAATGCAGAATGATTTGTCTGTATTTTGATGTAATGGTATTATTTTATACAATTCATTATTTATTTCAGTAAAATATAATATAAAAATTAAATAATTTCAGACGTTCAATGTTTAGTTCAGTAAAATATAAAAACAGGTACAGAATTGTATTTACTTTTTTAAAAACGAAATAACAAAAGATATGAATGAAGAAATTATTTCTTTGTTTAGAAGCTGGGGTCAATGGGCAGGGTCAGCTGTTGTACGACACCCGTGGAGCCAACAGGGTTTAGGGTATCAAGGGCCCAAAAGTGGCTGCATGGCAGTGCTGGGATTCAAATTCTCAATCTTCAGTTAATAGCTGTACTGTCTGTCCCTTGACCGTTACCGTTTCAAGCCCCACCACAGCTAAATTGTCCATGTTGGGCTTCTGAGCAAGGCCTTAAGTCCTCAAGTGCTTAAATTGTATTCAGCCATAATTGTAAGCTGCTTTGGACAAAAGAAACCCCTAAATGTCATGTTGGAGGTTGAAACATCAATGGAAGGTGATACGGATCTACATCTAATTTCTGCTTGTTCTCATTTTATCTAATTAATCTTGTTAGAGTTTAGAGGTATTTTTTCTTAGTGGTTAATGTTAATGTCAAGTTTTACTGAAGTTTTACATTTATAGGTGCTCTAGATCTGGGTTTTCAAACCCTGGATTGTGATTCTTGGGTGGGGTGTGAGCCCCAACAAATAGTTCACTGAGAAAATTAAGTTGTACATGAATGTCCCTTGTAGAGACTTTATGTATTTATGTTATTTCATATATTCTGTTGTTCGTCATTTGGCAGCCATTTTAGGGGTAGGCAAAGTGGATCGTGCTCTGCATGATTTCTTTAGCATACTTTTTACACTTTATGTACTCCCTTTCTCAGCCCTCCCTATTTATGCAGGTTTGGGACCATAACTACTGGGGTTTAAACCCAGAACCTTCTCGCTGTGAGGCGACACTACTACCGACTAAGCTACAATGCCGTCCAGCATTTTTTTTTACGAAGTATATTTAATATTGTGTTTCATTTGATGAGAATCATGAATAAAATGTGGGTCATTTAAAAACGCTGTTCATCAGAAGCAATTAAGTAGTCAGGGATTAGTAATAGCATCTTTTTAACAAACACGGCACGTTTCAGTACTGTATTCAGACAAAGTTTTCTTCCATTAAACAGCTTCTTTTAAAAGCTTTAATGGACTTTGTCTTTTGGTTCACAATACATTTTCCCAAGCTGAATGGCAGAATCCTTGGTGACCACTGTAGGAAAGTGTAGTGGAGTGTTTAAAAGAAGAACTGCTCTAAAACATTGCGGAAGCTGCAGTTTATTTGGATAAAACCCAATAACTGTTTCGAAGAGTGAATCTCTTGCAGTCTCTCTTCAGTCGTTATGGTTTCCACACTACACAACTGTTCGACAATAGCGGGCCACACACTATACAACTGATGTGTAATAGGGAATCTGTCTGGTTTCCCAAACTTTGCTTTGTCACAAAAAAAAAACACATTCATGAAGTGACACAGAGTTTAATGATACAATGTTCAAAAACATCAACAAGAAGCACAGGATCAAAGTTGTTTTTGAGCTGATGTACAAGGAGGTTGGGGGGGATCTGAGTGGATTGGGCTTTGGAACTAGTCTGTTCTATAGTGAGTTCAACATTGATCTTTTTTTTTTGCAAACCAAAGTTGGTTTTATTGGTTGGTGTGAACAATAAGGTCACAAATACTGTAAAGCTTGTGTAAGACGATCTACTGTTAGAAACTATATTATGTCCCTGTCACACGGTCAACTCATACTTCAGGTTCTTATTGGCTGCACTGCACCGCACACACTGCCAGTCACTGACCACTTTAAATATTCAGCATGCTAGATATTTTTCTTGAGTTTTCTTGGGTCGAATCATTGAACAGTTCACACACAGTGATCGAGCGCAGACTTCCGAACCTCGAGCGATCGATTTGCCTCGGAGCTGCCACGACTAGGAGTGATCTGTCGTCTAGTGAGAACTGGGGCAAAAATGGTGTAGCGTGAATAAACACACAGAAGATAGTGTTGCTCCCTGGACATATAGGAACATAACACTACTCATTTACTTTATCACTTGCATCAAGGCCCTTTCTGTTTTTCTGTCTGAGTTTGCTTGTTCTCTCCATGTCTGTATGGGTTTCCAAAGACGTGCAAGTGAGGTAAATTGGAGATAGAAAATTGCCCATGACCATATTTGACATTAAACCTGTGAACTGATGAATCTTGTGTAATCAGCATTTCTGTCATGAATGTAACCAAAGTGTGTAAAATCCTAATAAATAAGTTAATAAAGTGATGATATCAGAATTTATTTTAAAATACAACTAATTATTTTAGTAAATCAACAGCAATATCATCCTACTGGATATGATAATAGTAAACCATAGTATAGTACTGTAAAAACGATTGGGTAAAATCTGACCAGACGAGACATCGTGATGTCCAGTAATGGGGATGTGTTAATCTATCAAGTCCGTCATTATTTACAAATGTCCATTACTGTATGCTCTCTGCAAACTGCTTTGTGTGCTTCAGGACAATCCGAGCACACAATCAAAGCCTCATAGCCTGATGAATCATCTCCGATCAGCCTGAGCCAGTCACTTCACCCCAGGCGAGCAAGGCAGCAGTTATAGGAGAGAGAGCGCTCGGTGAGTGGACCGTCTGACAGGTAGGCTGTAGGGCAGCAGGAGAACGTTTCTTTTCTTGAATAGGTAGCAGATAATTCGTAGTGTGATTATACCATTAAGAACATTTTCACACTTGCACTTTGTTCTATTCCTGAGTCCATTTCGATCCTGAATTTGTAATGCTTAAGAAAGTTTGAAAGCATATTCTGGTGGCAGACAGAATGCTCTAGTTTACTTGAAAACAGTGGTGGGGGTTGCTTCAACTTGATCAGGGTATAGAAGAAAATCCCACTCTTAGGACTGGACCTTTGATAATGTGATGGGTTGAATTTGTGTTATATGAATGAAGAATCAAAAGGTTTCCTCCCTTTTAATTTTTGGTTAGAATCAGTGAGGGAGTGAGGAGTAGTAATTGGCTGTATATGAGAGAACTTAGAAGCTCTAAGGAGAAGATTTTTTATGTGATGATATGAGAGCAGCTGTGATTTAGTGGCTTCATGCTCAACCAAAAACATTTTTTGCTGAAGGTGGGACAATGGGAATTTTTTTTCACAAAGCAAATGTAGAGAAGTGATGTCAATTTAAAATTCCTAATACAGGGGTTCCCAACACATCGATCAAAAAGGTATTATTAACAAGTAATGTATCCAATGTTCCTTTATTTGCATTTTAAAACAATAACTACACCTCATTTCATCTGAAATATTGCTAATCTAGAAGCTTTTCATTCATTAATACCCATTTTTGCATGTTTCTTTTTGTAACCTTGTGAAGATGAGTGCACAACAAAGCAAAAGAATGAACGCTAGGAAGCTTGATAATTGGCATCAACAGCTTTTGCCAAGACGACATAAATCTGACTGATATCATTCAGTGCAAATCATCAGAATAAATATATCTGCATGGATTAGATTTACATGTTGGATGGACTTGGGACAGACTTGGAATCAGAATTAGAGAATTTCATCATCACCGATGTGATTGCTCACAAGCAATTTCTTTATAAAGCTATGCGTGATTGCACAAACAAGCTCAAATGTGTTGCTCAGTATTCACAATAATGTACAGACTTTTTACACTACATTTTTGTTTTGTGTGGTAAATTGATTTGAAAATGTGTTTCCCTCTTTTCTGAACACATTAAATGTGAAATATTTTCCAAACGAGCAAAGCCAAAGACATGGTACATTTTATTAATTTATTAACGATGAACTAATAAGTATGCAAAGCATTATTTGCTTTTTGTTACATGTTATTTAGCTTCTTACGTCATATCACAGTTGCGTCAGTAAAATGATCATCACCAGCTAAATTACCTCTTGCTAATCATTCTATTCTACCTAATGATGGCAGTGCTGCTGTTATTACTATACACATACATCTGCCAAATCACCCTCTTATGACCGTGGTCTGTCCTTCAAGTACACATAAAGCAAGTGGCAGATCTTTAGTGCACTGTTTAAGTTGGCAAGCAGTATGCAAAACAACAATAACAACAAAATTATTAGTTATAATTTAAGTTATGGATGAATATATTTCCCATTTTGTTTAACAGACAGCTTGTAGTGACCGATTAAAATACACTGAGTTGAGTCACATTAAAATGACATGCTAATCCTTACACATCAACTCGGAGGATAAAATGTTACCAGGTACTGTGATGAAGAGATAATCATTGTTATCCACTTCACCCTTCAGTGGTGATAACATTATGTCTGTTCGGTGTATGTAGTATTGATGTCAGTGCTCTTCGGTTGACTTCTCACAAAGGAGTCCTTGTTTGAGTAATGTTGACTTGAAAGGTCATTGAAATTAATTTCCATCCAGCTGATTCTTTATTGGAACAGATCTCTCCGACAGTTGATCTGAAAGTCCTTAGTGCACATGCACTTTCAAAAACATGCAAAAGGCGGCGTGGATTCTAAATTACCTCTAATGTGAGTGACCATAAAATGAGTCCTCATGCAATGCTTGTCTAGGTCGTATTATATCACAGATCACATGTCTTTGTAACGGACATTTTCATTGGCTGTGTAGGTGTTTATGAGCACAAGAAACAGAATAGAATATGAGAACACAGAGGAGGGGGTTGAAGCAGAGGAAGACAGAGGGGGTTGATCATCCCTGCGAGCCTGGCACTTGCACAGCTCTTTCAGAAATGAAGTGTTCAACTAGCAGTCCATCCATCTCTGGTGCCATATACAATATGGCATGTGTTCCTGCAGAGCTGCTGACTGTGTTTGCAGTAAGTGAAAAGGTTTCACTATAATGGAAGTCGTTCCTCTTCCTTTTCCTTTCACTATTCATCTTTTAAAGTGATAATGTCCAGTAATTCAAGCCAATGCTTTGTTGTACACATAACTTATTTGGACTTCACAGATTTTCACTTGCTGATCCGGTATTAATTACAGCTTAGACAGGTCTTTTTATTTTTAAAATTCCACCAAAGTGATTCCAGATGAAAATGTCTTTTTATAGTGTTTTTTTGATTGCTGCTGAATGTACTAGGTTTAGATTCAACTATTAAGGTTAGCTGTACTGTGCATTGTAGCTTCTATTTATTCCATTATTCAACTCATAAATGCAATTTAATGACTGTGGTTAATTTACTATAGGTAATAATTATATTAACATTATAAGACTGTGGCTACTTTGACTGCTCCCACCTTTACAGTGCATGGACCAGGGGCTTCTATCCAGGGACATGAAATAAACCCAAATTGCCTCAGTACTACTTTGAGAAAAAATGTACAAACAGGTCTGTCGTTCATGAAAAGCTTCTGGCACAGTACCCGTAAAGGCTTTGACAAGAAAGAAACATCATCTCCATTATCAGCACTTTAAAGATTGTTACTGCAAATGGACAAAAGAGAAATATGTTCCACTGTGTTCTTGAGACAATGTTTTTGGCAGAAATGTTGGGAGGAAAAAAGCATTACACAGAAACAGCAAAAGCTCATCATTACCTGAAGATTGGAGGGGATATTGTTATTTGGTGCTTGCCACACTGCCTCAGGACCTTGACAGCATGCAATAGTCCATCACATAAGCCAGATAATGTTTCCAAAATATTAGCATATCAACACCAAAATAGTCTAAAAGGAAAGTGGTTTTATTAAGTAAGTTTCCAGACTGTTAAGATGGTGTGACACACTATTTATAAGGATTTTTTAAGAGTCTAAATGTCCCTGTTACGCTGTATGATCAACAGATTCGGATTTCTTTCTATTCTTCATTTACAGTAGTCACCTTCGGTTGAGATTATTAAAGAAATACATGGATGCAGATTTTGTCTGATATATTTTCTTTGAAGGAGAGAAGCTGAGGTAATGAGTGGTTGATAATATGATGCAGTGTTGTTTATATTTTGTATTTGTACAATAATGTCAAGAGAAAGTAACCATTGGCATGATCTGTCCATCTCTAAAGAATTGCCTCTGCATGTGTGCACCCAGCTACTGAGCCAGCAGTAGCATTTACATACTGCTGGGCTGAACCTCTCGGTTTTGGAAGCCATCAGAGCATTTTCTGGCTTGCTTTTCCACCCGCCACACACATGTCAAAAGGCACATTGAGGCAGTCAGTTCAGTGTAGCAGCTTCCATCTTCCTCCACATTCTTGCACCAGACGTCAGCTATCAAGCACTGACAGTGGGTTTTAAACCTGAATTTGCCAGAGTCTGTTGAATAGTTGAGGTAAGCGGAGTTATATATGGACTGAAGTAAAGTGTGTTTTAGTGGTTTCCACATGCAAGAGCCGAGGGAGAAATATCCAGAAATATTCCTCTGTATTGTAGATTTGTTTCCTGTATTGGAGCAGTAGGTGATGTGGGTGCCAACCTACAGTGGAATATTTATCTACAACTAAAATATATTTTTAAAGATTTATCCTGCTCTATGTGAGGTAAAGTACAAGTGTACAACTGTTCAGATGGGGAAATTATTGTGGTCGTTTTTATACATTTGTCAAGCTCTCCCATTGACCAACTGGAGATAAAGCATTGTTCATTGTTGTGTTTGACATCCAAGACTGATTCAGAAGTAACTACATGTCATGTCATGGATTTAACCAAAGTGTGTAAACATGACATTAAGTCCTTATAAATAAATAAACAAACAAATAACTTTGGTGTCTAAAGTCTAACTCTCCTTCCACAAGTCTTCCAACAGGTTGTGTTGAAGATTGTTCCAGTCTTCGGTCCAGTCATTTAAAGTAATTTAATTCCTACCTTCATATTTCAGGCAATTTGAGGGCGGGAGGAGCAGTAATTGGTCATGTCTGAGAGAGCTTATTGTCCGAATTTAGCAGCATCTGATTTTAGGGGAAGAAGATTTTTATGTGATGATGTGAAAGCAGCGGTGCATCAGTGGCTACACGTTCAACCAAAAACATTTTTGCTGATGGCATTATACTGCTATGACACTAGCTCCTCCTGTTTGGGGCCACCACACTGGATCATGGCCCACATTTTTTTATCTGGCATGTTTTTTTACACCAGATGCCCTTACTTACACAACCTTACTATTCATCTGGGTGTGGGACCGGCACTACAAATCACAGGTTTGTGCATCCTAGTGGCTAGGCTCCACAAACCAGTGCAATGTAGGGTTTTGGTAATATATAGGATTGGATTGGGATAGGAATGGGATGGGATAGGATAGGATAGAATGTGTTGATTTGTCATTACATATATACAGATGTACAGTACAACAAAATTCTTTCTTTGCAAATCTCAGCTTTGGAAGCTGGGGTCAGAGCAGAGGGTCAGCCATTGTACAGCGCCCAGGGAGGGTTAAGGGTCTTGCTCAAGGAACCAACAGTGGCTGCAAAGTAGAGCTGGGGTTTGAACTGTCGACCTCTGGTTTATAGCCCAAAGCTCTACCCACTAGGCTACCACCATCCCAGTAAGTAAGTCGCTTTGGATAAATGTACAGGCACCTCAGGTTACTAACCAGTGTTCTTACACAGCATAAAAGAGCCCAACACCAATCTATTTTGGCCAGTTGTGCCTTCTAGGTGGTGGTCAGTCAACCCATAGTTGAGATAAAGGCTGTGAACTAAGGAATTTCCTGCTGCGCCACCTGGGTGCCCATTTCTGTCATTATTCATCAGTTCCAGTCTGAACCTTGGGAGTTGTTTCAGTTTTTCATCTAAAACACTAGTAAAACATTGGTGTGAAAAAAAGCAAATTACTTTTATTGAGTAAATATTTACCTCCCATCTAATTTTAACAAGCCAGTGCAAATGGAATAGATATCCTACAAGGAAACCGTCTGACTCTTATTAGAGATGTTTATTCATGTTTTGTTGAACAGAGACCGTGAGGCTGACCTCAGATCCACTGATGGAATTAAATCATGACTGGAGTTCCCATAATATGTGCTGTGGCTGTGGAAAGGGACGTCTGGGTTGATAAATTGGCGCGACTGCTTTCCTCACAAGAAGAGATGGATAAAAAAATGAAATGAGATTGTCAGGGGCTTTGATGGAAACAAAGCCAAATAAAAGGCTAAGGTTGGTGTTCTAATATCAGGCTAGATATGAGATTACTAAGAACGCTGCATTGGTGAGGTTTTGGTATCTTTACTTGGCTAGGTCATCTAATGTTAGCAGGATTGGTAGCACTGCTGCAGCTGTGCTGCTACATAACCTAAACTGTTTGTTTCGGTTATTTGTTTCAGTCCCTGCACAGTAAGTATTTCTTAAGGTATTTGTTAGCTTACATAAACTTGCTGAAATGAAATGTGCCTGTTTCATTAGTGTTGCTTTTGCCATCCTTTACATACAGATAACAATGTAAACTGAGGAAAAAATGAATACAAAGTAAAAAATAAAATGAATACAAAAAAAATAAGTATTGTTTATATTGACTGTACAACATATGTTTGGACCTAGAGCTTAAGGGCCCAACAATGGCTGCTGAACCAGTATTGAAACCCACAACAGGATTACTTTCATGTTTCATCTTCATTTTCAATTTTATTTATTGTATCACACAGATAGAAATTAAATAATGATGTGATATAGCTAATAATATTTATGCAATCACGTACTAAAAATAACATTGTGATTTATAATAATAAATATTTATTTTATTCTTTATCTAAATTTTAATAATGATTAAAATTGTACACATAATTATTACACTATTAATGATAACCCACCCACTAGTGACAACCACATTGTAAAATAATTTATTTTATAAGTTTGATTTGCTAAAACCTTGAACATAGACCAACCTTCCTGACAGGCGGCACGTGTATAGCTCTCGCTACTCTTAAATCATCAGGAATTCCTTTGGCATATTAGCTACAAGGAATCGAGAGGTATCACATGCAGTGTAGTCATGACAAAGGCATGCATGGTTCTTCACAATTACTCTTTGTGTCACTGAACTTGTCCAATCAGAAAGAACAAAATAGACCTCCAGCACCTTGGTAAAGGTAGAGAATGTCCCTCGAGAAGGGAGACAAATGGTTAGGGGAGACTCAGACCTCATTGATCCAGGATGCCTTACTGCTGACTGAGCAACACGACTTGGCACTGAGGTAGAAAACTGCCAGAGGAACTATTTTTTGATGGATGTTTGAAAGGTCGCCCTTTAGGTTGTTGTCCTCCAAGAAGGCTCGATACGATCCTGATACACATTATGCCGTTAATTACCATGAAGCGTGGCCAAACATGAATTCATAAAGATGTCAAGAAATTGATATTTACTTCAGAATTTCTAAAACTGCTGTATATTTTACAGGTGCACACTAAGTCATGGCATGTCTGGTATATTGTTGTAAGGATGTTGTTTGGGTGTGATGTTCGTTAAAGTTGCTTTCCTGGCTCTGGCATGAATCCTAGTGTCCTAGCATATATGATGAATAGCAACACCGTGAGGACGAACTTCACCGTCCAAAATGAGTTCCTGACCCCTCAAATGCTTCTTAGATGCACCCTACATCTTTACTACTATTCTATGAAAGGCAGCCCAGGAAGAATGGAGGTTTTATGGACGTGGATGGATGTGCTTGGTTGAATAGCTGCTGTTAGCTGTTGTTATTCAATCCAACAGCCAGGAGTTACTTGCAGCTCGCAAAGCAAGACAGGTTTACAGAGCTCAACTCGGTATTCCGTGAATCGCTTCTTGTAAAAGCACACAAAAGCTCAGTTACACTTCTGCAACTTGGACAATGTACATATTTATAGTGGGTATAAAGGATAAAAGCATCGTGTGGAAGTAATGGGGTGCTGCTTAGCTAAAGCCCTGGGAATTTTTTAATTTGCATTTTACATTTACATCTTATCCAGAGTGACTTACAGAAGTGCTTCTACAGAAAACATTTCCCTACTCTAGTTTAAGTAGATAAAAGTCTAAGGATACCAATATGCTGAAACTGTGTTAGAATAAAGTTTTTTTTTTTCCAAAGTAAGTTTTATTTTGATTGAATGTATTTTGCATTTATTTCCAATGTACAATGTAGATTAAACATTCAATGGATCCTCACTTTTATATTTTGGTTAGAAACAGTGAGAGCGGGAGGAATAGTATTTGGTTATGTCTGAGCTTATAGTCCGGATTTAGCACTTCTCAAAGATCTCAAAGAGGATACGAATGCTCAAAGAAGCTTTAAGGAAGTGGTTCCCAACCAGTGCATCATCGCAGGTTTTTTAAACAATTAATTTTAGACTAGCGATCTTTGCTTTCATTCACAATTTAATTTAGTCAAATGTTCTTCCAGGTGATCTCTGATTGTAGGTGAGGTGGGTACATTGATGCTCACTCCTCGTCCGACCCCTGCACATTCCTTAACAGAATCTCTGTCCTTACAGAGCAATTAAAGATCCCACCCATATAGATTGGTCACCACGCCGTAACAGAACCATGTGTGCTGCATGCACTGCCAATTTTGGCCACTATATGGTGCCCAGGTGACCAGTGGGTTTATGTCGAGTTTCAAAGGAGTTTAGAATCTCAGCACTGGCGTGCTAACAGACTATTTTGCTGCATCACCTGGATGTCAAAAGAGCGTAAATATTTTAAGAACCCTCGAACTTCGAAATACCTGGTGTGTAACTAGCTTGTAGTTAGCTTGTAGATTTTAATCTTTTATTTATAACCATTAACACCATGACATTTCACCTGTAAATAAAATAAAATATTGCACTGTATCAGCATGTTTACAGTAACTGCCAACTTTCTGATCTTAACTACTGAGTTACCTGCCCTGGAATCAAAAGCTACTCATCACAGGAATCAAACCATCCAATAATAATAAACATTATCCAAAAAATACACTCTCAAAAAGAACAGAAATGTGAAGTAGCACACTGCTGAGAACCTGAGCACTGGGGACTAGAGGCAAAGGAAAAAGCTGCCACGGCAGCAAAAAGACTTAGACATCAAGACCAAAAGTGTTGTTCCCCCAAGAGAACACAATAAACACCTGTATCAAAAAAGATGGACCATTAAATGGAATGACCAATATATACATTGGGAAACATCTCTGTATGTGTGTCTCTGCCCTGGGGTTTGTCCCTATAGAGTTACAATGTTATATTACTTGTGGTTCTTTAATGGTTGCTGCTTCATAGAATTTCTTTCTTGTATTGAATGTGATGCTTAAGGTTGGAGTGGAATTGAGTGGTGTTGAGTTGTGTGGAGTACATCTCATCTGCTTTCTGTGTATTCACCTGGATTTCTCTCATTCATATATATTTCATTCACATATATATACATTTTGTCAAGAAATTTAGAAATTGAAAACTAAAATAAGCTGATCATTTTGAATCGTATTTTTTTCCACGACTATATTTATGAAAGACATCCAGGTAAATACACAGAAAGCAGATGA
>JAYDZG010000039.1:23369866-23380636 GCA_034509265.1 Microcambeva bendego
TTAGCAGGGTAAGAGCACAGTTTTGCTCAAAATATTGCAATGCACACAACATTATGGGTGACATACCAGAGTTCAAATGAGTATTTGTGATGTATCAAGAGCCACCATATCCAGGGTAATGACAGCATACCACCAAGAAGGACGAAACACATTCGACAGGATTAACTGTGGACGCAAGAGGAAGCTCTTGAATTATACAAAAAAGAAATACCCTCACAAATACAATTTCGGTACCTGGCAACCCGGCAAGAGTTAAATGTATAATAATAACATATACTTATAATTATGGAGTTTGCATGTTCTCACCGTGTCTGCGTGGGTTTCCTCCCACAGTCCAAAGACATGCAACCAGGTTGATTGGAGACACTGAATTTTCCTGTAGGTTACTGCAAATGACTGGCGCCACATCCAGAGTGAGAGGGATAGACTTTCACAGAAGAGCTGGGATAGGCTCAAGCACCCTTCCTCGACCCTAATTAGGATAAAGGGTTAAAGACAATAAACTGAACTGAACTTATAATTATATAATTTCAGCTGGTCTTTGCTGTAACTCTTAAATTGTCCCTGTTTTTAGCTAATAACTGGCTGTGCTAATTCATGGTTAATCGATACCTTAAGAGGTACTAACCGCACACTAGAAGAAGAAGAAGAAGAAGAAGAAGAAGAAGAAGAAGAAGAAGACGAAGAACTACTACAATTAAATTATTTTTCCTCAGGTTTTCCACATCCAGGCTTGTTTGGAAAATGAGGATAGAGCACTGGTTCGGTTATTGTACGATGCCCCTGGAATAGAAAGAGCAAAGGGCGTTGCTCAAGGGCCCAACAGTGGCTGCAAGGCATAGCTTGGAATTTAAACTTTTGAACTGACAATCTTCCATCTGCCCTGCAGCAGGGATTTAACTGCTTTTTTCCACATTATTTCTGTACCCTTAGTAGAGACATGAATACTATTGTAAGTCTTGGCTGCCATATTAAGAGAATGCTGATGTAAAATGTCAAAAAATACACCAGACATGACAGGCTGTATAATACATTGTGGTTTGGATGATTACAATAATTGAATTTAACACTGAATCTGCCACATGCTTAACATCTAAGGGTACTTATTGTAGTCTTATGCTTAACGTCTGTATTGCATATCAATCACCCAGTATGTTCCAGTAGAGGAAATACATCGTAGGCAGATGAGTGAATGCCTTGCCATTGTTCTTTATTTCTAATTTGAATACAGACACACTGAATCGTCAACTGAAAAGCTGTCCTCCTTCTAGCAAGCCAGAGAAATTGGAACAGAAAACTGATTTGCATGCCCTCTTCTCAAACAATTATTAAGCCAATGCTGCAGTTTCTCTGAAGAAGTGTTGTGTTGCTATTCTAGAATATTGACGTGTGTAAAAGTCATTGCTTGTTTGGAGTGAAACGAATCTTATTGGCATGGCCACCGATGCAGAACATCAGACTGAGAGAAGTCTTTTTGAATTCAGCCACATGTAGGGGCTGATTTACTGCAGCTAATCAAGAAAAAAGGCAAGTTTTAGAAGTATACTGGGTAAGAAAAATCTTTTTATATGGTGACTGAACGGATGCCGCTGTGATGCTTTTATTTATTTTGCTGCCTTCAGTAAAGACAGGAACAGTCAGGGGAAAAAAACTAGGAGTATTAAAAAAGGTGTGTCAGGTATTACCAGGAGTTTTTTTGTGTGTGCTGGTTGCTTTGGAGAAAAAAGGACACAGAGGCTCTCTTAGACTGATGAGTGAGTGCCCTGCCATTTCTCATTTAAATAAATTTGCGTGGAGACATCAACCTAAAAGCTGCCTCCTTTCTAGAATGCAGAGGAAATTAGAACAGAAAACCGATTAGCATGCCGTGGTTTCAAACAATTATTAAGCCAATGCTGCAAATTCTTTGAAGTCTCGTGTTACTATTCTGGAAAATTGACAGGTTAACAAAGCATGAGCCTTTTTATAGTGAAAAGGATCACGTTGGCATGAGCGCTGAAGGGATGAAACCAGATTACCTGAAGAAAATCCACACAGACACAGCAAGATCAGGTGAAAGTCATCCTTCGCAGATGTGCTATAGTGGCACCTTATTTTAAATATGTTGGTTATATGTTTGCATCTCTGTAGTATTTTTTAGAGTTGATTTAGAGTTATCGAGGTCTTCCTTGAATGGTATTGAAATGCTGGACTGGTATCACATCGAAGTTCTCATTCACATTAATAATGGATTATCAATAAAGAAAACAAACTAAAAAATAATTAATTAATAAATAGCATCATTATTATTACAATAATAAAATAATAATAATAATATAAAATAATAATAATAATAATAATAATAATAATAACAATAATAACTACAACAACTTATTGTTATTATTATTATTATTATTTGGTATTCAATTGGTGTGAAGAGTTAAATATACTTGTAAGCAAGACATAAGTTTTTTTCTTATTTCATTTTTTTATTTTTCACAACACATTGACAAAAAATATGACAGTATCTGCTGGGTCAAAAATGTGTATACTCGTTTTGTAGTTCTCACTGTTATTTACCTAGTTTTTTAGATCACAGAAAAAAAAACAACTGACACCTTATGCTGTTTTTCCTGATTGCCAGATGTTATCCTAAAGGCCCCAAAAAGTAGTTCTGCCTTGAGAAAGAAGCAGCTCATGAATGTCAAATGAGCTTTCCAAAAAAATAATAATAATAAAAAAGAGAAAGAAACCCAGAAGCCCATACTTTTGCTTTGTTTTTGTCAGTCTGATCAAGCTTCAAACTTCAAACCAGCTTTATGGTGTCAATCTAATATCAGGGTTTTTTTCTTTTAAAATAGTTTGAATGTTCAGACTGTGTAGCACAACTGCATGATGCAACTACTGTGAATGTTTTAAATATGGATCGTTGTTCTGGGTATTTGCTCGCTCTGGAATGAAGCCATGACAGAATTGTGAAGTATTGTCTCTAGTGGAAGGAAGTAATCATGATCAAAGGCATGTTGCCTCCAAGTTTATCCTCGTCCCATGGTAGAGACAAAAACTTTACAAGTTCAAGAAAAGAACAGAAAAAGAAAATGAGTGAAATAAACAAAACTAAACAAAAAAAAATATGACAAGAATGAAAGGACCAATGGTGGAAACATTCCCTTGCCACTTCTCATTAAGCCCTTTGTGAAAAGACAAAAAAGAAACTATAATTCTTCCCTGCTTGTTTCATGCTTCAACACTCATCATGTTGACAATAAAATGCTAAATGGCATCTGCTTATGGTTTTGAGCTTTATAGCTGCCTTGGGAACATACAGCTCTATAGGGTGTTTCATTGGTCTCACATCAAGCTAAAATGCTTCATTTGCACCAGATTCAGATTATATTTAAAGACAGTTGAGTACTAAGCAGACAGTGCAGTTCTGCTACTACTACTACTGCTGCTACTGCTGCTGATAATATTTTTTTGACTACTACTGTTTTATATATTGATTGTCTCTCTACTGCTACTATTACTTCTAATACTACTTCTACTGCTGCTTTGTATATTGAGGGTCTACTACTACTACTGAGGTACTACTACGACTAGTACCACTACAACTACTACTACTAGGAATAGTAATAGTAGTAGTTTCTATAGTGAGTATCTTTCTTCTGCTATTACTACTTCTACTACTTTCTGTAGTATCATTCTACTACAACTGCTACTTCTACTACTACTTTATATAGTAAGTGTATGTCTACTGCTGCTGCTACTACTAGTAGTATTACTATTTCTACTACTGTTACTACTACTACTTCTACATTATTACTACCACTGTTATTACTGCTGCTATTTCTGCTGTTTTTACTACTACTATTAATACTGCTGCTACAACTGCTGCTACGACTACCACTACTGTTACTACTTCTACTGTTGCTTCTGCATTTACTATGTCTACTACTAGTTCTACTGCTTGAACACTCTATACTGAATATCCTTCTTTCTTCTATTGATACCACTACTACTGTTACTGCTACTTTATATTGAGTGTTTTTTCTACTACTACTACTAGCACTACTGCTATATTGTTATATTGAATATCCTACCACTGCCTATCACAACTACTACTTCTTCTGCTTCTACAAGTTTCTATAGTGAGTGCACTTCTTACTATTACTTCTGCTACTACAACTACTACTACTACCAATGCTACTATTACTGCTTCTACTATTACTTTCTATAGTTGATCTCTTTGTAGTGCTACTGCTACCGCTACTGCTTGTTACTACTATTACTTTGTATAGTGAGTGTCTTTGTACTACTACCACTACTGCTATTAATTTTGCTACTACTACTACTTTCTATAATGAGTCTTTCTACATGCTAGTAATATTACTACTCCTGCTGCCACCACTCTTTATAGTGAGTACCCCGCTAGTACTGCCAGTCCTACCTATAGTGAGTTCCCTGCAGACTTACATGCAAAGCACAATGTGCTATGATAAAGCTAAAATATAATTAAATAAATAAACCTGCAAAAATCTTTAGAACTTATCAGTTTTGACACGCACAAATTAAATTATTTCTGCTTATTATTGAAAATGTGCTTTAGCAGTTGGAGGACATGTGAGTGAAAGGTGCCTCATCAAACCGAAACCTTATAATTATCTTCACATCTTTTATTATTCAGGTTCCATCCACAGAGACAGTAAATTACACCAGACAGTGGTAAAATCTACAAAAATGCTGTAATCTTGGTACTGAATGTATTAATAGGTACTTGCAAAAAGCAGTAGCTCAGTGTGTATGAACCAAAAGACAAACTTAAAAATACAAATAAATAAATATGTAAATAAAAAAACGTAATATGTAATATAAATTAAAATATTAATTTGGCATATTTATAATGATTTCAGCCTTACTGTGAAAAATGATGAATTAATATGGTTTTGAGGTTTTGTTGTTACCTCAGGATTTTGGATTGCTGCAGTTATTAGAGGAACAATGAATTCCATAACAGAAAAAGGTCATTCTAGTGTTCCATCACCTCAAGCTTATTGCATTTTGATGGTGCATCAACACAATAAGACAATGCACACAAATAATATTCTGTCCTGTTTAGTTTTGCTTTGATAGCTTCAGACAATTATTATTATTATAGACAATTATTGCAATCATGTGTAAAGATTACACTACATGACTTTCAGATCACTGGCAGTCGGGAGTTTTTTCAGTCATTGAGGTTTTCACACTAACACTGTTCTCTCCAAACTGTTTTGTAACAGAAACAGGTGAGAAGTAATGAGGGGTTTAACAATACCCTATCCAAAAAGTGAGAAAATATGTTTTTGAGCTGATGCAAAGCGTCAAAGCAAAGAGTAAAAAACAATGAATCTGAGTGGATTTGGCAACACGACCAGCTGGGATTGCCTGTTCTGTAGTCTATTAGGTGCCTGCAAAATGCCTTAGCAGTGTGTGAGGCTGATGAAGTAGAAAATGAACCATAAGAAAAACCATAAGCCAGTTTGTGTCCAGGCCCATCTGAAGTTTGCCAGAGAACAAATGGATGATCCAGAAGATGATTGGGAGAATGTGGTCTGATGAAAAACTCAACTCGTCGTGTTTGGAGGAAGAAGAATGCAGAGTTACATCCCAAGAACACCACACCCACTGTGAAACATCATGCTTTGGGGCTGTTGAGTCAGTGAGGTTTTCACACTATACAACTGTTCAGTGGAAGGATCACTACACCATCTATCACCATCTAAAACTGTCAAGCTTTGGGGCTGTTTTTCTGCAAAGGGGACAGGACGACTGATCCATATTAAGGGAAGAATGAACAGAGCCGTGTATCGGGAGATTTTAAGCCAAAACCTCCTTCCATCAGTGCGAGCATAGAAGATGGAACATCTTCCAGCATGACAATGATCCCAAACACACCGCTCGGGCAATGAAGGAGTGGCTCCATAAAAAGCATTTCAAGGTCCTGGAGTGGCCTAGCCAGTCTCCAGACCTCAACCCCTTAGAAAATTTGTGAAGTAGGTTGAAAGTTCATGTTGCCCAGCGACAGCCCCAGAACATCACTGCTCTTGAGGAGATCTGCATGGAGGAATGGGCAAAAATACCAACTACAGTGTGTTACAGGAAACGTTTGACCTTTGTCATTGCCAACAAAGGTTATGTTACAAAGTATTAAGTTGAAGTTTTGTTATTGACCAAATACTTATTTTCACCATAATTTACAAATAAATTATTTAAAACTCCTACAATCAATGGGATTTCCTGGATTTTTTCCTCATTCTGTCTCTCATAGTTGAAGTATACCTATGATGAAAATTACAGACCTCTCTTCAAGTAGGAGAACTTGCACAATCACTGGTTGACTAAATACTCTTTTGCCCCACTGTATGTTGCATTCTCATTGGCTTTAGTCCATCATAGCACTCACTTCCCACAGTGCTTTTCTACAAGGATTTCGACTGGTCCAGGTGCATAGCATGCTAGATATTCTTCATGAGTCTGTGAGCTCTTAGCAAGGCACTCAAGTCGTCGAACAGTTCACACTTAGTGATTGAGAGCCGATGTGTAAGAGAAGCACTCTGTAGGTATGAGACAGTTTGCATTTTAGGCAGAAATGCTAACACTCTGAAGAACGGACATGCTAGAGCATGGCGGAGGGATGATTACATTTACATGTTAAGCATTTAGCAACTTATCTTATCCAGAGCGACTTACAGAGGTGCTTGCATAGTAAACATTACTGTACACTAGCTTAAGTTGAGAACAGTCCAGATACCCAGTTAGAACAAAAACAATAAATAAATATTACCCATAAGTTAGGGGTTTTAATTGTTTTTGAAGACAGCGAGAGATCGGCAGGGGAATTTCACTCCACCACTGGGTGCAAGTACAGAGAAGAGCCCCGATGCCTGTTTTCCCTGAGTTCTGGGTGGGAGGATTAAGGCGAATGAGACTTGTGGTTAAGAGGTTTCTTGGAGTTTCATTAGATAATCTAAGGTAGCCTGTGGCTGTTAAATTTTTGGCTTTGTAGGCGAGCTACATTTTTTCAAACTGAATGTTTGTAGCAGCAGGAATCCAGTAAAGAGAACACTGGCTTCCTGTGTTCTATGATGTATAGTGGTTGTATTGCTGCTTTAGGGCTCTCCTGTTGAATGCACAATTAATTTAATATTTCATTAAGAGTTCGTTCAGGAGACGTTCAGTGTTGATCTTGCGCTCATAATTCTAGATGACAAGGTTGGTTTTAGGTGGAGTAATTTAGTGAAGCACTCAAATGTAAAATATTTTAGGCACTCTAGGGTTAGAGGTTTAACATACTAGCACACCAAAGCTGAACTCATCATTTCGTATCTCTTGCTGATGTTCATTTAGTGCAAATGCCTGAGAAAAATTCTCTGCTAGCAGACTGAGGGTGCTTCATCGAGTTGAAGATTAAGGGCCCTATCTCCCACCCATTGCTCATGTGCTAAAGGATGAAGATGTAAATGTTTTTCTTTAATAATATTGTATTTTTGAACTGTTGTCTAGTTAAGTTACAGTATGGTAATGTTTCCTGTGGAAGCACTTCTGTAAGTTGCTCTGGAAAATGTGAATGTAAATGTACAAATGTACTCTCCTCGTGCAGGTGAAATGTTACAATCGGGTGGAAGTGGAGGTCAACATCAGTGTAGAGTAATAAGTATGCTAAAAATAGTGAAAAAAGGATAGAAAATGCAAAACAAAAATGACATAATTTTTTTGGTTTCAGACATAGTGCCTAGACATCCAGGCACTGCTCATGCAGCGCTGAGACCAAAACTGAATTCACTAATCTCATTTGTCATTGCGTGCTGCCAAGATGCGATCTATCAACATGCAACAAATCTTCAACCAGACAACATTTAACTTAGAATTTTGAAAATGACTTTATAGTTTAGGATTTCCCGGCGGGATCCATCTCTGACTCGCCCTCGGGCACATTTACGTACAATTGAATCTCATTTGCTAATACTGTCATGTTTTGGCAGCTACAAGAACCCAATTTTCCTTCTTCCACATCCCACCAGGCTAGCACCGAGAGTTTATTGTGTTTTTCGGAGATTGAGCCCGCATGGAAATGAAGGCTGTCATGGAAAACGTATTGACTGCGATCATTGCGAGACTCTGCCTGTGGAGTGGGGTGTGGCGGCGTGTGCATTTTTGAAGAGATATCATTTATCACAAGGCTGATGCGCAGGTATTCCTGAAGGTTATACGTTTTTTATCTGTCTCTTTCTTGCAGGTGGGCAACCGGCAGTGAGTGAATGAAGATGAGGAGGGGCTGGTGGATGGGGCTTTGCTTGGGAATCGGGATTGTCCTGCTTATACCCCTTCCTCACATTAGAGCTCAGGGTGCCGAAGGTAAGCTGGAGAATCCCTCATGCACTTAAACATTCCATCATAATCCATCAGAACTTTACCTGTTGAGCAGTAGCCATGTCATCTAAATCACGACTCACGAAGTTTCTTGGTGCCACGGTGAGGACCTGTAATCATCAAGAGGTAGTTTTGATTTCTGGCAGCTTAGTTCAACCTGTGACGATCAGCCAAGGAGGTCTTATAGGAACGGATTAGATGGCCTGTTAACCACAACACCTTGTAATAATCATTTATAAATCTTTATTGCGTTATATTTCTCAGCAGTGGACAGTAAGGAAGTACTATGGAAAACTGGCTTGGACTTTAGGTGATGTTAGGTGAATTGGAGATATAAATTGCTTGTGATGATGTGACACTGAAGTATAGCTGATGAGTAACCAGTAACTTTTTGTCCTGTCATACATGTTAACCAAGTGTAAAATATTGTTAAAATCTTAAAAAATAATTCCAAAACAAAGAAATGTGGATTTTAGTTACTGATCAGAAGGTAATACATTTGCAGAAACTGTGTACTCATAAATATGGACAAAGTGAATAGCCTTTAATAGCGTTGAAGTGTCGCTTGCAACCAAATATGAATTAAAAAAATGTACCAATGTAATTATGTACGGTTTTACTGACTGAATGTAAACTATTTGTCAGAACATGGTGTAACCTGTTTATATGTTTATATTCCGTTTCTGGAGCTACATGTATCTTTTGGTTTAGTCCAGTCATATAAAACACCAATTTCAGGGGCATTTAGTCTTGAACGTTCTAAGCACAGAGTGGAGCTGAATTCTCATAAGCCTTCTGAAATGAGCGGCTAATGATATATGAATGGGAAACCCAAAACCTGCCAAGGACAAAAAGACTAATGCAAAATAAATCTAAGAGTTTCTGCGAGGGGACTGGAGGAAATGAGCTGCAAATACGCCTGGTGATTCTGATTTGTGGCTTGGAAAAAAGGACACATCGCTCTTTATGTTTCTCTTAAATACATTCTCATGTGTTCCTTCAGTGTTTATTTTTTATTAATTTGAAATGATTTGGAATGAGTGTTTACTTAATAAATTTAATTTAATGGTATTTCAGAGTCTCATTTTCTGTTTTGGTTCACTTAGGAGTAATGAGAATTCTCAGAATCTCTATTTAGATTTATTTTACAATCCATTTTAAAGTACCCTGCAGCCTACACTAATATATTTCTATTACAGTCAGCACACTCAAAAATGTATGAACACTAAAAGAGGCTTTAATATTTAGTGGATTTCTGTTTGCTGTTACTTGTTTCTACTTTTCTGGTAAGGCTTTTTGGAACGTTATAATGGATATTAGTTTCCAGTCACATTAGTGATGTTGGGCACTGCTTTTTGGTTTGGTCTCACAGTCAGCATTGCAATTTGTGGTCCAATTTGTTGTACCAAGATTTAATGGGCTTAGGGTTAATGCTGTAATTCTTTAATACATTTCTCGGTCATTTTTTTTCTTCCTATTGGGTTGTATCAAATTATCTGATTCTTTTCCTGGCTGAGCAGAGCCGTAACTAAAACGCCAATTAGCCCAGTTAGTGAGTATTTATTTCAGAATCATTAATCGATAAATCTAAAATGTATAATGCAGAGATAGCTGCGGGTCATGTTTATACTGTTGTATTGTGAAAGTGAAAACAAAAGCTTTTTGTCCAAATAGTCCTCAAACTTTTTATTATTTGGCTGCTCTTGTTAGGCTTCATGGTCGGCATTATTGATTTGACATGGTTTTCATGCTGAATGCCCTTCCTGTCGCAACCCTCCAATTTATCCGGGTTTTGGACCATTGCTACATTGCACTGGTTTGTACATCCTAATGGCTAGGGTGACCATTAAGCCATAATTGAGAAATACTCTCCAGATGTTTTGATCTAACTCATACTAGACAATATTGGCTGCAGCTGGTAGAGATGTGCTGGGCTGGCTACACATGTATTATAATAAGTATGTACTAGCCCTTAACATTGCTGATTTATCGATGTCATTTGATAGGCAAACCATAATTGTCTGAAAATTGGCAATCTTAAAATTATAGAAGTGGCCTTGTGTGTATGTTTATCTCTCTCTCTCTATGTGTGTGTTAGATAGATAACAGTTTCAGCACATTATTTACCTTTCATAACTTTTGATTGTTTCTCACATCACAGGCTTTGTTTGGCCCTGTTCGACAGACAATATTGACTCAATATTTGCTTCAGCAGTTTTGTTTCATCAGCCTGTTGCTTCTTGAATTTTTTCTTGCATTAGCATTTATTGTTGACCAGAAACGATCTAGCAGGGCAACAGAAAGCTACAGTGGAGGAAATAAGTATTTGATCCCCCACTGACTTTAAAAGTTTTAATACAAAAAAATAAATGAAACGTCTCA
>JAYDZG010000039.1:23389676-23402152 GCA_034509265.1 Microcambeva bendego
TGCGTCCCAGGTGTGAATAGGGCAGCAAAAGGGAGACCAACACTTTATCTATATTTAACAAATTATTGCTCAAGTAAGAGAAGTTCTTACTTTCAACGACTGCAACATCTACCTCATGAAGGAAGTCACGTTTCATGAGCTGTTTTGTGGGTATTTAGGGTGTGAAAGTTACTCTCAACCCATTTGGGTATGTATCCATCCTTGCAGATCACGTACATCCATACATGCTGATCGTCTTCCCTGGGGTAGATGGGATCTTCAGACAAGACACAAGTTAGTTCATGCCACATGGCTACAAATTTCCAATATTGGTTGGGAAATATGACCACGACTTCAGAGTACTACACTGTCCCCCTAATTCCCTAGATTTGAACCCTGTTGATGGTGATGTTGGCTTTATGGATTTTTACCCACACCCTTTTGCAGCTGGCTCCAGATACCTGTGACACCCTACCAGGACCTTATTGAGTCACTCCCAGCTCATCTAGCTGTCTGTGCTGCAAACTGTGGTTACTGCGGATATTAGCTGGTGATCGCAATAATGTGATTTGACAGTGTTGTTCCAGTCATTTTCTCATAAAAGAGTGTATGGGGTCACTCTTTTTCTATAATTTGAAACATGATAACCATGAAGAATCAACTTGATGTTCATCTTTAAAACAGAGCTCAAAGAGACATTCGTGTACTAATTACTAATGAGAGGAAAAACATCCTTTGTCTTTTGTCCTTGCAGTCACCTGCAGAGGAGAATTAGATGCTGTCCATTTATATTTAAGTCTCCTTGGTTCACTCTTCTTGGAAAGGATTGAATACATTTAACCCCAATGCAATTTTAGGGTAATGTATAATCCTTAATTTTGGGGGGGCTGAGTTGTACAGCAGGTAGTATTGGTGAAATACATCCTAGGAGTTTCAGGTTTTGTACAGTGGATCCTTGACTTAGAAACAGTTTAACATATGAACATTTGGGTTGTGGATTAATTTTTTCAATTTAACATATGAACAATTTTCATCCGAACGAAACGTGACATCACGAAGTGTGTGAACCCAGTGCACTTTCACGGGCAGGATTGTGGGGCAAAGAATGGAGTTCATTCAAACATAAACTAATTATTACTAATGGTTTATTTGTATAAAGTTATAAAAGTGTATTTAATTGCAAATCCGACTACTGAACTTTTTTCAGTATACTTATGAAGACGTTACCTGACAAGTCAACTTTTGTGCTACCTCATCCAATTGGTTTAAATGGCTTGATGCTGTTAACTTAGCATTCGAATGACCTGATTTACAAGGCAATGTTCTATTTACCTAGGTAGCTGTCTATTTATGGAGTAAGAAAACTAGACTTGATAGGTTTTAGAACACATCCCAGTGAACGAACAATTGGACATCGGGTGGTGTTTTCTTTATATTTTATAAAATTTAACATCAGAATAGCAGCAAAGAAGCTTTGTGGTGAGAAAGTGAAAAAAGAAATGAAGCTTTTAATAGTGTGTGATGCTGAACTTGTACTGTACTGACATGTGATTTGTTTTTGTAGTAATGTTTGTTAAATAATTTAATTAAATATACCTGTATTTATTACAAACAGACATTTTAAGACATTAGAAAGGTTAGGTAACGGGTTTGTTTGGGAGGTCTGGCAAGGATTCATTCTATTGACATTATTTTTATGGAAGAAATAGGGTTACCATATATTTAACAAACATTTTGTTTCAATAACAACTTTGCAACTCTTTAATTTCCAAGTCAAGGGTCTACTGTATATGGATTTCAAACTGGTTTTTCCCACTTCTTATAACATGGTTATTCTCTTTGTGAGTGAGTGAGTGAGTGAGTGAGTGAGTGAGTGGGTGGGTGAGTGAGTGAGTGAGTGGGTGAGTGGGTGAGAGTTGACCGTCATTCACCTTGTGGTGGCCGTGGTTAGTCCCTAACCACTGGATAATAGGTGTGCATGCATTCTCAGGAGCATTTATTATAACCAATACTCATACTGACATGACATACGAAAATAGCAAGGAACCTAAGTATACAGAAACAACAGGAAAACAATACAAACTCAATATGGATTGAAAGTGCAGGTATTGAACCCGGGTCACTACAGCTGTGCAGGATCGATATTGTAACCTTGGTGCACCACTGTGCCGACTCAATTTTGAAAAGGGTATTTATGTTTGTTTTGTGTAAAGAATGTGTTGTTCAGAGATTTTTTCATACTCTGAATGAGTCTCAGGTGGCAGACTGGTGAAGCGAGCTGGGAATGTGGGGGGTGACAGATCGTCCAGATGTTGCTCATGAACAGTTCAGCTTATGGCGTGACAGCTGCCCTCTTCCCCCTGCAAGCAATGTATACTAAAATAATGTTATTGAACTATCAGCTAAATAGGGTGTCTGAATAAAAATGGGTAATGCGGCATGTCATTATACCCTGCAGTTTTGCAGCTTGGTAGAAAGAAAAAAAATCTGTCACGACAAGGAAATGTCTTGGTTAAAAGAAGAAGAAGAAAAAAATGACTACTTACTAATAATTTTTAATTGATGTTTTAAGATGCTAATTGCTAACACACTGCACTGTAATCAAACTTACATTTTCTTCAGGAAATGCAAATTTCTAGTTCATTTTACTTATTACAGTTACTGAAAATATGTGAATATGAATTTTTAGGCTGCTCCCATCAAGGGTCGCCACATCGGATCATGGTCCATATTATTGAGTTGACAGGGTTTTTCTGTCGTATGCCCTTCCTGACACAACCCTTCTATTCACCCAGGCTTGGGTAAAAATATACAAACACAATTAGCCAAACTATTGTAATGAATGTGCTACTAGACAAAATGGACAAGACCCACAACTTTTAAACAAGAAACCTGAGCATGAAATATGCTGTGTGTTTATGTACAGGAAGACATTAGAACTGCTGGATACTTTTGTTTATTATAATTTATAACAGGAATATCTGTAAGAAGGTCCTGGGTTCAATCCCCAGGCGGGGAGTTTATATGTTGTCTGTGTGGGTTTACTCAGGGTGCCACAGTGTCCTCCGACAGTCCAAAAACATAAGGTACATTAGAGATGGAAAATTGTCCACGACTGTGTTTGATGTAAACTGTGTTCTGATTAAATAACTATTATGTGTGTCATCAATGTAACCAAGAGTGTAAAACGTAATGAAATTACAAAAAAAACCAAACACAATCTGTTCTATTATTCAAGATTTTGATCATTCTACTCACATTATTTCTTATAGGAGAACTATGTTTAGCATATAAACATTTTGAACCAATTACATTTGTAAGTCAAGGGTCTACTGTACCTTAAATCAATTGGAAAATCCCTCTTATAAAGAGGGGAGTACTCCACGAGAATGGCCACAGTCTTGGTATAAGGTTCAAAAGAAAGTAAAGAAGTAAAGAAATGAAGATAAAATAATACCCACCAAAGTGGTGCATAGCTTTTATGTTGCTGTTCAGAGGAGTGAATTACATGCAAATGGTACAAAGAAAATAGCACATCCCCCTAGGGGTCTAAAAGTGCCTGATCACACACATACACACACACACACACACACACACAAACAAAAAAATAAATGAAACCCACCATTATCCATGTTTTATTAGATGACATTTTAACACAAAACAATGGCATAAACTATTTTTCAATTGTCCTTAGGAAAGTCAGGAAACCTTTCGGAGTTTCACCACATTGCATCAGCGTTTGATGCTTTCAAAATGGCACTTAGCCCAAACTCTCTAAGCAGACTAACCTATTTGATGTGATGTTTTCGTAGCCGGATTTTCACATACCGATCCATATCGGAAGTTCCGGGTGGATCCTCCATAGAGATTCTCTAAAAGCATGTTTTCACCCAAGGCTTTGTTTCCTGTGTGCCTTTTGTCTGACTTTTCTTCATTCCTTCACTTTTTACATCTCATTTATTGGTTCTTGGGTGCTTTTTGGATTTGACTGACTTGCTGTGAAATCTCATTAATCATTCCACTTTGGTCGGCCCCGGACTTTTCTTTACTCGCCTGCATTGTCTTTGCAGCGCAGGGAGAATAGTTTCAGGCTGAATTTGGATCATCTGCCCTTCTATCAACCTCAATTCCAGCTCTCGCACTTTAGCTTTCGGTGCTTGGGATTCGCTCTAGGCTAACAGATGAGTGGATAAGACGGTAAGCAGCTTTGCAGTGGTGTTTGTCTCAATTACTGTGTGCAATATGTACAACCAAGGAGTTTGTACACAATCTAAATCCTCGTTGTGTGACTGCTGTTAGATAAATGAGGACTGTATTCTGGAAACACAGACATACTGACCGCTCATGGGTCCAGCATCACCCAAAAACACTAATCACAGCTCAAGAATACCACTTCAGATAACTTAAGAAAGACTTATTTTTTATATTTTATTTTTTTTTCACACAGGATCATTAATTAGAGCAGCTAATCCAAGTACTACACTTCTATAGACCATGGCAATGAAAAATCATAATTATGTTATGAAAAAAAAGAAGAGACCACTTAATAATTTTTCAGATTTTTATTTTTGTAATTTATAGGTATGTGTTTGACCAAAATGGGCATGTATATACAGTCATGGAAAAAATAAGAGACCACTTCAAAATTATAAAAAAAAAATTAGATTTACAATATCTGTTTATGTGTTTGACCAAAATGAGTAGTATTTTTATATTATATTAGAATTCTTATTCTAGTTTATAGAAAAACAACACTGCTCGTGGCAAATAAACACCCTTAAATTACAATAAAAACCACACCCCAAAACTAAAAAACTATTTTTTCACCACATATGTATATATGTATACATACATACATACATACATACATACAGAGAGAGAGAGAGTGCTTGTATAACCAGTGGTGGGAGCTTCAGGGGGATCTGCAGCTACAACTGAATCAGAAGTTGTAGTTACCATCCATTGACTTCTGAACCCAATGGAATCTTTAGATAGTTTAAAATTGATTAGATTGATATATCACAAGAACAAGAGACCCTCAACTTGACAACAGAATGGGTGAGATTCAAACTTGGATTCTGACAGTGGTTCATTCAAGGTGAATAAATGAGAGAATGAATGACTCTAAATCTATTCTAATTAAATATAAATTTGGACAGTATTTGAATAAATGTATTTGAGTATTTATTTAGTATGTGTTTGTTTGATTGTGTTGTCTAACTTAATTAATCCTATGTCATCCAGTGATCATTCATCTCCTTAAGTGTTTGTTTTTTTCTAATACTTAAAGGGTTTTTACAGTCTTGTTTATCTCCGGTTTCCCATCAAGGTTTTTCAACCTGGAATCTGTAAAGTTACTTTGAGAAAATGTCCACCGTAAAAAGCCTTCTACAAATAAATCTGACCGGACCTGACAGGACTAAGTTCTTTTTCTCGTCACATAACACGATTGACATTTAACACAATGGGTGGAGAAGAGAAAAGCAGCGAGACAGAATGAGGTTGATCCAGACGATGGCTTGGTAATCGCTGCTGCAGTGCAAAATGAAATGGATCGTTTTTAACAAGATTTTTTATCACCTGATAAAGAGCCATTACGAGTCACTTAGCATTCCTGACAAGCCGTACCTGGAGATCTCTGTCACTTCTGCTATAGCATTTCTGTGTTTTTCTTTTTACAAACGAACATTACAAATAATGAGGTTATAGAGCCGTCTGTGGCATTTTGAAAATAAGATTGATGAAGTTAAATCTAGAAATCAGAAGTCAAACGAACAACTCGGATCAAAAGAGCCCAACAGTGACTTCATTGTCATTTGAACTGATAAGCTTCTGATAGATAGGCTAGGCTACCACTGTCCCCAAACATTTTTGAAGGGAAAATGAATGTAATCCATTTTGGAATAAGGCTGTAACATAACACATTATGTTAAAAGTGTAGTGCTGTGAATACTTTCTGGATGCACTGTATCTCAGATACACACATTCATTTCGTTTCTGCAGAACCTTTCATGATTAATAAAAGTAAAAATGGATATGGAAAATATCTGTTCCATCCATTTATTGAATTTCCATAGCTGCTTTTTCCTGGTCAGGTTTTTTTCTTAAATTTGCTCACTCTTTAATTAGTTCTGTTGGGTTGGAAGAGTACCCAGAGGAAACCAAGACTTGAGACCTTTGGACCATGCAAAATTTATGACAGACAGTGATGAGATCGCTTAATGAACTAAAAATATCTCGTAGGTCTTTTTTATCGTTAGCCATTTTGAGTGTCCCACCCTGGGTGTTTCTGTGTGCCTTGCACATATTGAAAAGTTCAAGAAAATGAGTGAGGTGAAGAAACTGAGTGAGTAAGTGAATGCATGTTAGTCTGCTCTAGTCTCTGCTTTTTTTGGGCTGTGAATTACAATCTTGTGTTATTTTCCTCTTGAGTTTGAGTTTGTTTTTAATAAAGCATGGTTATGATATACATTTTCTTAACAAAATGAAATTGATGACAAATTCAGTGACAAATGTCAAAAATAGTGTACAAAAACTATTTTTACAATTGTTTTATTTATCTAAATAATAAATGCTCTTTCATTTCTGAAGTAAGTACAAGCCATGCAAAACAACACTACACAGTTCCTTTATAGTGTTTAATAATCTTAATTAAATTTATAAACAAATCCCACGTTAAATAATTAAATGAATAATACAAATAAAAAAAGCAAACATAATGTACCCTCAAATACATTTGGCTGGTAAAATCTGTACCTGGCAAAGTGCCGTCAGCCAGGCGAGGTTAATTGTGGCAGTGCCCTCTGCTGTTTAAAGTAAATCTTGATTCATTTTAAATGAATTAATAATCCAAATTGTGGCACATGTGCACCGATATTTAACTTCTGGTGCATTGTTACATCCTTAATATTTATACATTAGAAGATTAATGTTATACTTCAGTAGAAATGATACATTTCATACACCGTGCAAAACAAGTGCTAGCCACCTCAAAAAACTCCTGATCTTATAGAGTGCATAATGATGTCCATGATAAGGGAAATGCGTTTCAGTTTCTGTTGTGTACGACTATGAAAAATCACACTAGAAATGGATTCAGTCAGTGTAGTACAATAAAAGAAAGAAGAAAAAAGAAAGAGCCATGAAGCAGACATGCTTTTAGATCCTGTCTGGCTTTTATGATGACAGGGTTTCCTTCAGTGTTTTATCAGGAGCGTTGGAGAGCTTGTCCGTGTATGTGAGCCATCGTAGTTGAGCGTATCTCTCCCAGTCTCTGCGTGTTCACAGCTAGAGCTCTGTAATCCATAACACACGCTGGTCATCCTTTCCTCTCCTCCTCTCCCAGCTTTGCCTTCAGACTTTCTTCACTGGCATCATCTATCAGCTGAAAGAGGCTTTTAGAGGCTCACCAAGGCTGTTTAGATTCACTCGTGTAGTTCAGAGGCCTGTGAGCATTTCTTATTTTCCTTTAGAGCTGACATCTTCAATGCTGCTGTTCGCCAAAGTGTCACAAGACACTGTTTTATGTTACTTAAGATAGAAACAGTCTAGGATTCTCTTTGATGCTTCCTGTAATAAAATTCTGAGATGTTATTGCTGTGATTCCACATTTCTTCTGCCAGGCATGACTTTTAGGGTGCATTCACATGAGTAGCAGCAAAACAGCTTTGCTGGCTGTACTGTGTAACTTGCTGTTGTGAAGGTTTTGCTGGGTCATGCTGACGATTTTTGCCTTTCACTCAAAGTTCATCTGATTAAACTTTGATTTGGTTTGCCGATGATCTTTTCAAAGTTTCTCCACTGAGATGACTTGTTTGATATGGAGTGGTGAACCAACAGGGCTTAACATGAACAAAACTGCCAAATTATAAAGGATTTATATATGTAAATATGTATTTGTTTCAATAACAAAAGGAAGCACAATACCACCATGAATTGGTTGGGATGTAACGATACATTATACCCACCATGCCATAGGATTCACGATACTGGTTCACGATCTGATTATTTTCTGATTTTTTTGATATTCATGACATTCATGAAATTGAAGACAAATTATTTGTTATAATCTTAACAAAGTTACTATTTCTTTATAGAAAGAAAAACAAGGAAAATGTAGTATTTGGGATGGTCTTTAATTAATGTAAACAATCAATGTCATTTTATGTCTGATGTAGTTGCGAGGTGTTTTGTGTTTAAAATTTATATATAAATGGATGTCAATTCATCTTAAAAGGATCACCAATTCAATTTGGTGCCCGACTGAATCGATTCTTGCTGAATCGGTACACCCCTTGTAATTGGACATTGACAGATTGTGAAGAGATTCAATTTCTTGTTCACAATGAAGAGTATCTAATTGCCACAATATATTTTTTTAAATGGCAACATATATTATGTAGCATATGTACGACACATGACTATTTTGCAAATGTATTATGTTTCATATATACAACATATGAACATGATGATGCATATATGCTACAAAATCGTTTTTTCAGTGGTTAATTGGCAGGGTTATTGAAGCATGTGTGTAGTGAAAGGCTAGATCAAGTGGTCTGATCCCACAGAAGAGCTACTCAAAATCTAGCTCAAATCGCTGAAGAAGTTAATGCTGGTTCTGATTGAAAGCTCCAACAGAATTTTAAGAAGGTGGTCATAATGTTCTGCCGGTTTTCCACAGAAATGCATTCGTCACATTCATCTCACTTTGATGGCGTTTTACCACACTGCTCAAGCCAACTGCTGAACAAAGTGGCAGTTTCTACTCAGAGACTCATGGTTTTGCTGCTTCTCATGTGAATACGCTCTTGCTATACCCCTCTATCTGTAAATTGTCTGCTGATAATCTAGCATTTAAGCGTCTTCATCTGTCCAACATATCTAATTGAGCATGAAGACAAGATGAATTAGATAACATTCTTGACATTCCTTGTTATGTGAGTTTATAGCTTTTAACAGTGGTTAGATGTGTAAAAGCAGTTTTAAAAAAATGACAGTATTTTAGAATAGAAGTCAGGATCTTTATATAAAAGGCTTTATTAATAGTCTTGGAAATATCAAATACATCAGTGTAATAAGTCTACTCGGATCACTTTGTTCTGATCGCTTTATTCCAGTGTGTTCCTGACTAGCACAATGTATTTACCAGTAAAAATGGACCGGATAAGACCCTGACCAGAATAAAGCAGTTTTAAAAACGATGGTTGCCTTGAAGGCCATGTGTAGGCATTGTGATAAACCATGTCCTTAAAATAATATTACTACTCATACTTTTCATGCTGGATTGGTGGGTAGCTCTTCCCTCTCAGCAAGAAGGTCCTGGGATTGATTTCCAGATGTGGGTTTCCTATATAAGCTGTGGTTTCCACCTACAGTTCAAATACATGCAGCCAGGTGTGTGTGTTAGTGTGTGTGTGTGAGCACTGTGATGGACAGCGACATAACCATGGTATTTCCTGTCTATCTTTCAGACCCACTATGACTTTATTTATACTTTATTTAAGTATCTTGATTGAAGATTGATACATCCTTTTTTACTTTCCTGCAAGGATTAGAGCAAAGTTCATACTCATTTATTCATAAAATACAGAAAATAAACAAATAAATACAGAAATAAATGAATAAGTAGATAAAATCAAAACCAACAGACTTGGCTAGACACATGTCTGAGATAAAGATCAGCTTTCCTCTGGTCAAGGTCCTGAAATGAGTAGTGAAACTAATAGGCTATAACATGACTCTCTGTAAATCTTATCTGAAGGTTTTTTTTAATGTACTCCCAACCAATGTTAAAGAAAAAATCTGCTGCTGGGTAAAGCTTTGGACCAGGAGTGCGCTGGCTGACCCTGCGCGCTGACCCCAGCTTCCAAACAAGCTCCGATATCTGAAGAAAGAATTCCGTTGTACTGCACACTTGTATATGTATAAATGACAACCGTCGCGTTTCTTAACCAGCATGGTGATGGTGCAAGTTAAAATTTTTATCAGGGAATTACAAATTACATATAAATAAATTTGATTAAAAAAGGGGATAATATATCTAAGTACGGTCTAATGAAGACAGACTTAAGTGCTACAATAGTAAACATGTGTTTAACTTTGTTTGATTTACTTCACAGTCAGTGTTTACATGATGTTAAGCCACATAAGGTCATCATACCATTTTCTCTGGACTGAATATGTGGGAGTTAATAAATTCCATTTTCTCTGCATTTTAATCGTTCTAGAATCACCGCCATTAATGCAAAGTTGGTATTTTTGGGTTCCTGATCATTGGTCCGTCTATGTTTAACATATTTCTAATACTTTTGACAGATTTGGTCTGCTATTACATTTCACATTAATGCTTTGCAGGAGTAGATGTAATTTGGTGAAGGCGAGTTAGAGTTCCAGTTAATTAAGTGCTACTCAGTGGAGTCAAAATGAACGATGGAGTATTTTGAAGTCCGAGAATCTTTGCAGTGCTTTAATGACCATTTAACTTTGGAGTAACAGATGTCTCAGCCCTTTGTTACAGAGAGACAAAGGTCAACCCCAAACCTGAGAAAGCTGGGACAGTATGGAAGATTATGTAATAACTAACTATCTAAAAAATAAATCTTTTTTTTAGTGCTTTTTAAAATGCATCATGCAGCAAGTGATGTCAGTAGGAATGGCCACATTACAAACGGGTTAATACTTTACTGTCCCAACTTCTTTGGATTCTTTTGGTCTGAAATGCATTTATGGATATACACAAACAAATAAAATTTACCAACAAAGCATGAAATATTTTTGGTTAATATTGCGTGATCCCAAATAATGGTCAATGTTAACAGAAGAAAAACTTTTTCTTTCATTTCTTTTCTTTTCATTTATTTTATTCATTTATTATAATTTTTTACTATTATTTAAATGTTCATTCATTTATGTATAATCTTTATTATAGGCATTATTATAATTGTTATTATTATTATTATTATTACTGTATTTTTTAAATTATTCATTCAATATCCATTTTTTTTTATTTGGGGCTGTATTGAAACATGTTCTTATTAGGTGAGTTAGGTTTTCTAGCCACATTCGTTTCTCACTGGTGCATAACATCAAACATATAACCAAATGCTCAGAGCCATTCAACAGAAGGTCACCTGTCAAATTTCTGAATCGTCAGGTCATACGTGCTGAGATTGAGACTGCTGAGTGCTAAAGAGCGTAGCTGTCAGTTAATGGCAACTTTTAATACTAATAGTGTTAATACTTGTCATCTTTGGTTTGATTAAAACGAACCCTGGTGTGATCGCTCTTTTCACTCGGCGCTGTGCTATCACAAGATGCAACACTGAAAGCATTGTGTTTTTACTGAAAACGTACATAAACGTACAGCTGGGATAGGCTCCAGCAGCCCTCCCGACCCTAATTAGGATAAAAAGACATTAGGATTAGGATTAAAGACAATGAACTGAACTGAACTTTTAATTATGCAGTATGCAGTTTGCACAATAAGGTAATGGTTATGGTTGAGGTTACAGTTATGTCTATCTAGTGCAGGGGTCGGCAACCTAACTTGCCGCAGTTCCATTCCCTTGGTTGAGCCTCAACAAGGAGTCTGAAGAGCCGTGGGTTGCTGACCCCTGATCTAGTGTATTTGTTTGCAGTGTTCTTCCCTCGCTTCTTTTCCGTTAGAGCCCTGAATCCTGGGCCGATATACAGCCATCTGGCACAACATCATGACCACCTTCCTAATATTCTGTTTGTCTCATTTACTGTTCCTTTCTTAGACCATTGTCGATAGATACTGACCACTGCAGACCGGGAACACCCAACAAGAGCTGCAGTTTTGGAGATGCTCTGACTTTGTCGTCTAGCCATCACAGCTTTTTCACAGGGCAAAGTTTGACATTTTCTCTCAGTGTTTAAATGGGTTTCTTCACACCTTCCAAGTACATGCCAGGTTAGATAGGTCGATCTAATGCTTTAAGTTGTTTCTAAGGGGAAATGCTGAGTGAGTGAAGGGAACGGCATGCACCCTGTGTTTTCAATGAGCTTTCTCATTCAACCCTGTTCAGGATTTAGCCCTTACTGTAGGAGAATAAACAAATGCCTGGATTGATAAATGAATTAATGAATGAATAAGCAAATAAATCAAATATGAAATGATGAGTTGGTTTGGAAGCTGGAACTGGAGCTTTAGTGTCCTGCTGTGTGATGGGTGACACTTTCGGGATCATTAATATTTAATGGGAAAATGATCTGTTGCTTCTCACCTGGCAACAGGTGTTTAGTTGTGAGCTATGTGGAGATGGAAACCTTATCTCCATCTGTGTGTGTCTCTCTGTGTGTGTGTGTGGCATCTGTTGCTTTTCCTATACAGTAATGCAATCCTTCTATTGCTGACACACAAACAGATTTCATTAAATACTAATTGGTCTCTCTCTTTATGTGTGTGTGTGTGTGTGTGTGTGTGTGTGTGTGTGTGTGTGTGTGTGTGTGTGTGTGTGTGTGTGTGTGTGTGT
>JAYDZG010000039.1:23478501-23494640 GCA_034509265.1 Microcambeva bendego
TGTGTGTGTGTGTGTGTGTGTGTGTGTGTGTGTGTGTGTGTGTGTGTGTGTGTGTGTGTGTGTGTGTGTGTTTATCCATTTTTTTCTTTCAAATTTTGAAAGTAACACACACACACACACACACACAAGGTATGCAAGTCATTTATAAATGAAAGTAATGACTTATCCTCATGAGCTGCTAAGGACCAACATGAAGTTTGCTACATAAATGCATTGAAATGCACTCTCTCTCCTCTTGAATGACCCTTGAAGCACGTACCAGGATTTGCCACTTTTGAATCATTTGCCGTAATGAAGCTTCAGACTTCAGTGGTCACATGATCAATGTAGAATGTATCAAGCTTCAACACAGTGATTCGAATCAGTGAGTGTCATTTTTTCACACTCAACACTTTGAAGCTTTACATTCAAGGGTGATATCACTAACAAAACGTTCCCCAGACTCCGCAACAGCCATCAAAATTAGGAAGGGGTTATAAGAATGTGACTGGACCGTGTAAATGGATTGTAGATTAGACACGCTTACCTGTAACTTTATTTGTTTTCTAGAGCAAACTGAACCCTCTGAATGTGACTCCATCCATTCAAGCAGTCGACCAGGACAGAAACATTCAGCCCCCCTCAGACAGACCTGGGATTCTCTATTTTATTCTCGTTGGTAAGTACCAGATCTTCTCTACTGGCATTTTAGTCTTTACCTATCAAACTCTTTGCCAGCTCTGTTTTTATACTGTTGACTAATTCACTCATTTATTTTTCCAATCTGTGCTGATGTTATGTCATCTTTAGGACAACCATCAGTGTACCCGGAATTCTTTTCTCTGAACAAAACCACTGCAGAGCTTCGACTTCTAAAACCAGTCAGAAGAGACCAGTACCAGAGCTTCAACCTTGTCATCAAGGTCAGAGACAATTTGAAGTTATTATCATCATGACACTTATTACCAAACTGTTAATCTTCTTAGAACATTTGAAGGTTTTGTATATGTTTATTCTTCCACAATTATTATTTTCTTGGTAAAGATGAGTAAACAGAACTAGAGACATACAACAAACCCTCACTGGGGCCCAGATTCAGAACAGCCTGGTTTGAACCTTGGCTCTGCTATTGGTTGACTGTGTGCCATCCAGCAGACACAATTGGTAGTGTCTGCAGCACACACATATCGGCTGGCACGGCAACTGGGTCGGCAAATACCAGAATAACTAGATGGGGTATTCAAATGCTGTGCAAAGACCTTGAATAGCTGGAGCCTGTGCAGAAGTGAAATGACCTAATATGTGAATCTACTGGACAGAAAACAAGGACTGTGCATGTGTCGGAAAGGGAGTGTAGAACAGGCAAATTAACCTCGATTTTTTTCTCTATTTGGTCACTGGACAATTGGAAGAAAAAGGGAGAAAGTGCACAAAGAAACATAAAATAAATGAGAGACCACTAGCACAGCGGCACAAGATTCTGAACTTCAATGGTTGGCTGGGCGCTACCAGTTAACTGTAGTAACTCATTAAATTGTACTCAAAGTAAACGTTACTTGTTTTTTTTAGGGATGTTGGTGTCTTTCTGTGTAATACAAACAAGTGGCTGCAAATCTCAAAACAGTTGAGTAATATAAAAATGGAATAGAATAGAATAGAATGCCTTTATTTGTCATTACACATATACAGATGTACAGTACAACAAAATTATTTTCTTTAGGAACATTTAGGAATGTGTAATTTAGTACAGAACATCCCATAATTTCCCATAGTTTTTTTATGCATTTTTGCGGATTTTAAAGGGGGGTTGACTGAAACCACTGTAATCTGGCAACCCTGTTCAATGCAGCGGTACAGAATCTCTCCACATCATCCAGGGTCCCAGGTCATTCATCTCTTGTGCACTCTGCCCTTCAGCTCACCCATAGGTTTGTTTATTGGGTTTAGATCAAGGGATCAGGGAGATGTGACTGTGACCATTGCAGAAGCTTGACTGTGTTCACTGAACCTTTTTTGTGTTGATATGGACATATGGTTTTGGATGGTTGTTCTTCTGGAATAGCCGACAACGACTCATTTTAATGTCTTGGCTGAGGCAGAATGTCCTGGTTTTTCATGTGATGCCATCCCCCGTTATGGGTTTTGGATAAAAAACAGATCAACATCATCACAGCCTTTACATAATCGCCAGGGTGGTCTTTTGTCCTCCTTTATAGAGTAAGTTAAACGTTTGGTTGCGTTTTGGTAAACCACATTCTTAAAAAATACATACTAAATAGGAGGCAGTGGTCACTGCTCAGGCACAGCTCCTTTCTTCATTCTGCTGTAAGGCTATAAAACCAGCACCAAATAGACAATCATCTCAATCTCAATAACTCAAACGGTTTCAATCTGCTTTCATGTGCAATAGCTTTTTATAATTTGTGCAATTCCTTTTTAAAATATGTGCAATACATGTTGTAACTTGTGCAATACTTGTGCAATACTTTGTAATTCTAAAATTTTCACTTTTTTTTAGCAAAAGAAAGATTTATTTTTTGTTAACCATAGTTTAAATTACTTACTTAATTAAAATACACTATGTGTAAACTCTTTGTATTTCTATATTATTCTTTATATGTTTAGATATTTTTGTATGCTGCTGCAACACAACAAATTCCCCCCTGTGGGATGATAATCTTGGCCTGCCGTGAATGTAGGGCCAACCGTAGCCTATTGTTTTAAGGTACTGGACTAGTAATCCGAAGTATGCTGGTTCAAACTGTTCCACTGTTAGATTGTTAACCCTCAATTGATCAGACTGTACTGTAACTAATGTAAGTTGCTTTGGATAAAAGTGTCTGCTAAATGCTGAAATGTTAATGTTTAAAGGTTAGTGTTAATGTCATGGATAAGGCAACAGAGCATTACAAAAACTACCAAACATTATCTTCTCTTATCTAATCCTAAATCAGTAAGCTCTCTTAGTATACAAGAGTGCAGTATGCACCCAACCTCGGTCACACTATGTCACACATCTTACCAATGTCACATGCATGATCACCACTGTTTTATAAAAATTGGAATTCCTTTTTTTTATGTTATGCTTTCTCGCCCCTGCAGCTGCCCCCCTGCCCCTATTGAGCACAGTGAGACTGTCACTAGTAACCACACTGGTTTTAACCAGCATGAGGATAGTTAATTTTCAGATCAGCATTATTCCCCAAATTTTGTGCTAATGCCGTCAACCATCCAGCAGAAGTCGCGGTTCACTCAGTCATGAAGAGTCCCCGGCATGAGCCCTACTCTGAAAACAGCCAATCATTGTTCATACAGCCGATGGAAGTGCTGAGTAAAACATGCTAGAACTCCAGAGCTGTGATTTCAAATACATGGCATCGAATCTCAGCTCTGCCATCTGTCTGCACAAGAGTCGAGAATAGTGCTAATCAGGTTGTGGCTCTTCGAGCACTGAGCTGATCAGAGCAATTGGGTACAAATTTGGTCGTACTAAAAATCATGAGAAAAGGCTGTAAAAAGTTGGAGATTCACACACTTGCAAAGTGACAAAATATTTTATGACCTCACCGGGTCGATAACGTTACCTTCGTTTGTAAAGAATACATCTGATTGTAATTTCTCGTTGCTTAACTCTGTAGCTTTATACAGAGGGAAAATGCACTGCACATAAACACAGAAAGCTAACCCCAGCAGTGCAGCATGGTCAAGGCTGCATGCATCCTGCTGCCTGTGGGCCTGGAAAATCTGCGGCCATGAAAGTAAAAATAAATGTAAAATGTATTCATGAAATTTGTCAGGCTAGCGGCTCATCACCTGAAGCCTAATAAAAATTGAATAGTGCAAAAGACATTTACCTTTAGCACAGCAGTAAAAACAAATCAGCCCAGAGCCTTTCGGAAAATATCCAGACTTCTCCCACACTCCCGGTTGTGAAGAAAAACACAAACTCAATCTAGTGTTTCATTGACACATCATCTGTATGATTCTGCCAACCGATTAAATGCAAATAACAACATTTACTAGTAAAAATTTAAATCAGGTTTTATCTGATTGGTTAAGTGCTCTTGCAACCATTGGTGCCAGTGGACTGCAGGACTGGTCTGTTCTCTGAAGTGCACTATGCAGGGTAGCAAGGCAGCTTACTAGGTTTTGGAACACAGCCTATTTAGGCAATGGATAGGGGATTTCAAGTGAACTCTTTAGATTTTGTAAAATTCAATATAAAATGGCCCCAAAGAAGGAGCATAGGAAGTATAGCAGTGAGAAAATAAATAAAATGAATGTATTTTGGTGTATGGTAGTGCACATGTGTGTTTGTTGAAGAACAGTACAGTAATAATGCATTTTTCTTATTTATCATAGAAAAGACCATTTAAGATGTGGGGGCAGTTTGGGTGTCCATTTTTTATTATTATTTTTTTTAACATCATACAATATTGGAAGACCCTTAGGACCCAATGAACCAGCTATTAACCAAGGGTCATCCATCTATCTATCCATCTCTCTCTCTCTCTCTTCCTCTCGCTCTCTCTCTCCAAACACACACGTTTTGGAATAAAAACCTGGAAATAAAAGTTGAAATGTTGATCTTTTACCTCATGTAAATCTTTTCATGTCAGACCCAAACCTTTTTAGTCTACGGCAATAAAAGGTAATTGGCCTTATATACAAATATAATGGTACGAGTAAATTTGTGTGTGACTCTGACTCCCCATCAATAGTTGACTGTACAAAGGGATAATCCAAGGCAGGGTCAAAATCAGGCAGACCAAGCAAAACACAATCCAAAAGGAAAACTGAAGGCGTAATCAAAAAGAGGCAAACCGGGGCAGACACAGAAATCGCTAGAGACATTCAAAATGCTCAGTATGTGGAGGGACACTGGCTATACCTGTCTGTTTCTTGTGAACACAACATAAAGACAATCTTAAATTACTTTCAGGTTCCTGACTCCCTCTTCACTGTCCGGTTGGTCGCCTGTGTCACCTGTTTGCCTCCTGCAGTCCACCGCAGGCCGTGTGAACGTCATCACATGACAATATTCTTCCACTTATAACTTCTGAGCGCTCCAATACGGAGGAAATCCAAACATATGACGGGGCTGGATTGATAACACTACTGATGTGTCTGACATTACTGAACAGGTCCGTGCTGAGCTCAGGTTTACGGTGTGTAAATCAGGCTCTGTGTCTGAGCTAATCCTCAGCTCACCATGCCGCTGAATCTTCGTCCCCGCTGAGCTGCCCAGAAGCTGCCCGTCTCAAACAGAAATGGGCCAGCTTCCCAGCACCCCATTGTGTCTCCCCGACATGGATTGTTTGCTGACTTGTTTGCGTGCATATGTGTGTTTGTGCGCAGGCCGAGCAGGATAATGGTCATCCTCTGCCTGCTTTCGCTGACCTACGGATCGAGGTGTTGGATGAAAACAACCAGGCGCCGTACTTCCAACTCCCGTCGTACCAGGGCTTCATCAGCGAATCTGCCCCTGTGGGTGGCACAGTGTCGGGCAGAGCTAACCTCACGGCGCCGCTGGCGGTTGTCGCCCTGGATAATGACATAGAGGAGGTGGGCATAGATCCGTACACACGTAATAACCCCCAGCACAAACACTGCTGCTGTTGTTTCATTTTGTCAGATGAAGTATGCATTACTGTGAGGCAATGGTAGCAATCAGTTGAGTGATCTCATTATGCCTGAATGTGTGTGTGTGTGTGTGTGTGTGTGTGTATGTGTATGTGTGTTGCAGCTTCTGCCTGGGGCTGTACCAGTAGGTATCACACTGGTGTGAAGTGCTTCTCTCTCTCTCTCTCTCTCTCTCTCTCTCTCTCTCTCTCCTCGGTTTGGTTTGTCTGGTTTGCGGTGGTGCATTTATAAGTAAATAGCTCTTCTCAAGAGGCTGCTTTTATCCTGTTAGATTTCATTAAGCCTTCTGTTTCTTGCCGCTTGAGGGAGAATTTCTTTCATTTTTAACATTTGATCATACATCGGTAATTGATAAATAGCCTTCCGTAGGCCGATGTGAAATCGTCACAACAATGCACTTTGTAGAACAGGTGGTAATAAGACACCGCTTCCATTTTTAAGGCCCAGCAACAAACACTGAGGTAAAGCCAGACATTTACTCTAGGTTTTATAATTTTTTTCTTTTTATACTCTTCTTATTTTATTGGAATTTTTAAAATTATGATTAGAATTCTTTTTTCATTCTTCTTCTTCTTCTTCTTCTTCTTCTTCTTCTTCTTCTTCTTCTTCTTCTTCTTCTTATTATTATTATTATTGTTGTTGTAGTTGTTGTTATTATTATCAGAGGTGGCAGAAGTTCCATACTTATCTATTAATATATATAACAGTACATCACCGTAAATGGAATTAAAGTTATTTTCGAAAAAATATATTTAAATTTAGTTTTGTGACCAGATTATATCTTTTTTTTTAAGTAGAAGGTGCATAAGCACTATCACATAAACCCTACTAAACCCTAATTGCTACTCACCCAACCCAATCTATACTAATGTAATCCACTTATTTTTACAGAATATAAAAATCCATATTTAACTGTACTATGTGCTTTGCGTCCGTTGAAGTGCTGGGATACGCTCCAGAAGCCCTACCTGACCCTGATTAGGATATGTGGTTAAAGAAAACTAACTTAACTGAACATATTTAACTGTGTTTGTCTTCCTAATTAATAAAAACAAATTCACTGACTTTCCTGGTATACATGTACAGTCAATCGGAAGAGAGCTTGAAATTCCACCCAAAGATAACAAATAGATTGATTCTTTTTAAAACTGATAAACAAAAGAATATTTACCAAAGATAAGAACACATCCCTTTTTTGATTGCACTTGATTCATTTGAAAAGAGTCATTTGAGAAAGTGATTCTAACAAAACAAAAGGTGCGACACCCTGCCCTTACCCCGCACCTGTTCTTAAAGGCCAACGCCAGGTGCAGGTTGTCAGCACAAATTGAGAGATTTACCATAAAGCCCTTAGCGTGGATGGGTTTTGTAGGGGACAATAGGATGCGGCGCTTGGTTCCCAAGCGGCCATCGAAACCCTAAAATCTTTCTTTTTTATCATTATGTTTCTTATTTTTTTATTCTTCTTCTTATTTTTAATTATAATTATTTTATAATTTATTTTCTTTCTTTCATACTTATTTTCTACATACATATTAATATACATATTTATTTATTTATTATAATTATTATTACTTTTTTCTTTCTTCTATTATTCTCTTATCATTACTAGTATTATTAGTAGTAGTCGTGTAGCAGATGCAGTGGTATTATTGTTTTTAATATTAGTAGTGATATTATTATACATTACTTCATTTAATTTGCAGTTTTCTTTTTCATTCCTGTGTCAGTAATCATCTTCATTTAATTAACCAGTGTCTATTCATTCACCTGCAAAGTTAGTATTTTATTTGTGTTTAGTTTTAGGGCTCGTCATACACACATGTCAATTCATAAGCTTCTGTACTACAACATAAGAACTGCTCATTGAACAAGTATACACACAACTAATTAAGGTAGTATGCCGTTTAAAATGCTGCCTGGTGATTTAAAAAACATGTAAAAAGAAGACAGTAACCAGTAAGCTTTTCAAAACACGAACGACCCTCTGTTATTTAGTTTCTTACTGATGTCATAAAAACGTATTAACAAATCACAAGGCAAAAAAGTATTCATGCCATTTCATCATAATGAACAATTATAACCAAATAAACTGTTTGGTAATCTTTAGTTTTGTACAATCATGCATCAGCAATCTGAATCTTGGCTTTTTCTACACATGATGCAAGATAATCTGTTCTGTCAGCTCTTATTTAAAGCTGCACATTTCTTTGCTCTGTACTTCCCACCAGTTCCCCAAGGTTGTGGGATCTTCTATCGAGTGTACTCTATGTGCACAGACATGATATATAGTGAAAAACATTAGGTGGTAATGCTGTTAAGGAATGAGCATCGCACCATACTGTGTTGTGAATTACATGCTGAGCAGGCCCCACTTAACCTTAAGTTTTAAATCAAGATGAAGAGAAATGAAGAGGAAAACTCACGGGATCAATACAATTTTAAACACATTTTGAAAGGGAAGGGCTTACTGAATAATGCAACAGTTTTAAAATAATTTGTTATGGCCTATACAGTCATCATATGTCATATTAATAAGACCACCAGCTAGTATTCAGAATTTCTACTGTGTGCAGCCCGTACAGCAGCAGTGACTCAATCAATTCCTGATAGGTTGTCACAATTATCTGGAGCCATGTTGGCTGCAGTGCATCTCACAGCTGCTGGAGAGGGTGTGGGGAGGATGCATGGAGCGAGTACGGCGTTCGAGGTGGATCTACCAATGCTCAGTTGGGTCAAAGTCTTGGGATTTAATGAGCCAGGGTAGTACTTGGAATTCTCATCAATGCTCTTCTAATCGGTGTTTTCTAGCAATGTATGTGTGGGCATTCTAGCATGTATGGGTGTAGAAGATCTGCAAGGATCTATTCATACTCCAGTTGAGAGTGACTGTCATAATTATGACTTGATGTTGTAAGCTGTTGAAGGCGCACTTAACTGATTTGGGTATAAATCCATCCTGGCAGACTAATTCTCTTCCCTGGAGTGGGTAGGATCTTCTAGCAAGACAATGTCACTTGACCGGACATGTCCAACATTGGTTGGATTACCAAGTTCTTCAATTACTATCCCGGCCCTCCGATTCTCAAGACTTGAAGCCAATTGAATATCTGTTGGACCAGCTTGATCGTTGTACTCACGATGTGGGATGCACTGCAGTCAGCATCTCTCCAGATACATGTGACAACCAAACAGGACCCTATTGAGTCACCAGCCTTCATAGTAACTGTTGGTCATAAAAAAAGAAATACTGCTGAGTCACATTTTTAAGAGAATGAGCATTAACTAACACTAACAGACCAGAAACCGGCTGATGTCATTTTGATTGACAAGGATGAGAGGACTGATATTGTCCCTGAACAAACATCAAAATGATTTTGACATTATCAAGATTGAACCCAGATCTCCAGATAATAGGGCTTGAAGTTTATTGTTGCATCATTTTTTTAGCCCCCATGGAAATTCTGTTCCAGTCCATTGCTTCCATGGTGGTAGAACCGCAGTATCATAATATTCAATTAAAAAAACAACAACTTAAGAAGTGCTCGTTTCTAATGCTCGCTCTGATGGTTTCATGGGGACATGGGTGAAATGTTTGTCTAGCATCAGTGTGTTTTGAGTGCCATAAAGCTGACACTTCAGTGTAATGATCTTTTATTGCCTTCACCATTTCTACAGTGGTGAGAGATGCTGATCGATGGCCGTCTCTCTTAAAGATCCAATCTAGTTCATAAGAGCTGTGCTTTTTCTCTTTATAAACACTGAACACTCTTCAACACGGTTGAGTTCACCTATAATTCTTTCTGCCTGTCTAAAACACCCTCTCTGTCTTGTTTTAGTGCCTCTTTTCCTTTCTTCTTTTTCAGTTTTTCTCTTTTTGACTTTTGATTGATTGGCTTATTGGATTGAATCAATAAACAAACAATCAATAAATGAGACAATATTATCTCTATGTAATTTTTTATTGTGCAGTTAAAATGTTCACTTACACTTTAGTTGTGTTCTATTCTGACTGTGTTCTGTATTGTGCTCTTATGCATGTGCATGAGTATGTGGGTAATTATATGGACAGGGTGGCATTAGGGATGGAAAAAATGTATGTAATTGTTAGTTATAATTAATTAATAATAATTATTATATAAGATGTATTTATTTTTAGAAAGTAAACAGGCCTACAGTATAATAACAAATTTAAATAAATAAATAAATAAGGGGTAAAATACTAAAACACCAGTTAATAAGATAAATTAATAATGATACAAAAGTAATTTATTTATTATTTTACACATTATTTCAGAAAATAATCCATGGAAGGGAATTTAGGCAAGGCATTTTTGAGTCTATATAAAGCTCAGTATCCTTCAGGTTGCTGTTTTTTTTCTTTCTTTTGAAGAGCAAAGACCCACAGGTAAAGATAACACTGAGTGACTACAGCAGCATCTTCTCCATCAGTCCATCAGGAATCACACGTTACCTCACCCTTCTCAGACCCGTGGACAGAGAGGTCCAGACGAACTACACATTCACGGTACGATTCCTTCTTCATTTATACATTCACTCATACATTTTCATATAAATATAGCTGCCGCAGTGGTGTGGCCGGCAGGGTCAGTAAACCTGTGTAAAAGTGAAAGATTTTGGTCTGTGGTATTTTCTAAAATGCTGCCATGATTGAAAAACTCTGTGAAGGGCTGCAAGGGCATTACTAGGGCACCAATAGTGGCAACCTGACAGTGGGGGGTAATTTTTTGATTACCAGTCCAGCACCTTAACCACTAAACTACCTCAACCTGCTTCATGTCTGTCTTCTTTCTTTAAGTCTTCTTTTTGGAACAGTAAAGCAGGCGATAGTAACACCCCATCAGTGGTATTAATTTACACACGATCAATTTCAATTCTCAAAATGACTTTTACGTTTGACTAATCACGCTGCAGGTGCTAATTGAATCTTAATGTGCAATGAATCTGAATGCATTAACACCACTCTGTTTTGTACCCTTAATTGCGAATTCATTATGGCAAGGCTCCAATAGATGTGATGTGGTGTTTTACTCATTTGAAAGACACACCCCGTCATAGTCATCATTCAGAGTTCTATCATGAGGAGGGTGGTCATGGGTGTCTCTTGAGTACAGGGCATAGGACAGAAATAATTGACTGGGCATTACACGTTTATTCATTTCTAGAGGTAGTTAGACCTGTATTCGGGGGTAAACCGTTGTGTATAGTAACAACGTAATAATTCTTCGTTACAGTACTTAGGTATTTTCTTTTGAAAAACTGTACATTTTAAGTATAAAGGCTTTCAGACTACACATTGATCACCAGACTACTACATCCATCAACAACTGGAATCGTTGGCGAGCTGCTGTACTCTCGCAAACCATGTCTTTTCAGTGCCAATCATAACACACATATAATGTTCAATTAGGTTTTTAGTTGGTTTATTGATTAAACTTTGTAATTCTCAGTACAGGTAAAGTGTCACAGAATGCACCTAGAATTTATCAGAAGTGGCCAATTGAGGGTTTCAGGCCTTGATCAATGACAACCTGACCGTGGTGGGGCCTGAACCAGCAACCTTTTGCTGGTTATCCCTGTACTTTAACCATAATTGCCCTAAGTATTTACAAATAGTGTTAGGTCTAAATACATAGTAATTTACTACTACTACTATTAATAATGATAATGAAAATAATATTAATAATACACACTGATCAGGCATAACATTTTGACCACTGACAGGTGAAGTAATTGACACTATATTTTCATCACAGCACCTGTTAGTGAATGGGATATATTATACAAAAAAATATCCTCAAATTTTAGGGTCAGGGACGGATAATGCTCATTGCACGTGGGGGGTGAAAACTGGCCCATGTGGTCTGAACCAACATTATTTTGGCTGCAAAAGGGGCAACATCACTATTAGGAATGTCATATTGTTAAGCCTGTTTGGTGTATATACAAATAAATTAATCTATATATTAGGTTAATATAATTGTGCAGATATGACTGGGGTAGTTCGTGAAGTGCAAGCTTACAGGAAAATGAATGGCGAAAAAATAAAAAGTCCAGCAAGTAGTCTAAGGTGGTTGGGTCAAGTGCCACCACAGTCAAGTAGCCAATCCTTTTAACACTCAATTGCTTAGAATGTATTCAGCCGCAATTGCAATCACATTGGGGAAGAATGTTGAGAAAGATCAAAGAATGACTTTCCTACTGGCTTGACTCCAGTCTTACATTGACCATCCAGAGACGTTTGTCTTTTTGCCTTGAATCATAATCGATGTGCTTTTATTTTATGTTTACTCGTGTGTTACAAGCAGTGATACTGCGATAATAATTCGCCTGGCTGTGACGGCAATAGCATTGATTTTCCACCTCTGGTTTCTCCTTGGGATTCCTGCCACTTGAAGAACGTCATACGAGTTTCAGCATGTAGCCGAAAAACAGCAGAAAATCATTTACCTAAAATAACAAAACAAGCAATTTAAGAAAAAATAGGATTCTATGTATGCAGTGATTGAAGGAGTAATGATTCTTATTTGATGGCTTCCTGCTTAAAATGCCACCCCGCTGATCCGACGGGATGAGCAGGGCTTTGTTTTCAAGACTCTGCGTCTTTATGGCTCCCCCGTGAACCATTAAATGGCCGGTCAGATTAGATGAGGAACAACAGCTTGGATCTTACTGTGTGAAACAGTAAGTGTAGTCACGGTCGCTATCATTATGAACGGGTGTTTGGAAGCGGGCCTCTCACAAGTAGATTAATGCTTAATGGACTGGCTTTGGGATCCTATTCTGGGCCCTATTTATGCCTAAGATGGACCTGACGGTTGGCTGCTTATCAATGTGGAACAGAGACGCCATTCCTGTTTAATCCAGGTTCATTTTGAAAGGGAGATCTGCAGGTTAAAATCATAAAGCAGCATGAAATTAGCTAAATGTTTTCTTAAGTGGGATGACAGGATTATCTGTATTTACATGTTAGACATATTTTTAAATATATTAAATACTTTTTTTTAAACAATACTCTTTTAATTTACGTAATGCTAATTGCCAACCCACTATTTTAGGCACATGTAGCTTCTGAGAGGGAAATGTAGCCAGTTTGAGAGGGAAAGTGAAAACAAATGCTTCAGAAAAATCCAAAGCCAATATGTTGCTAATAATTAAAAATAATAAGTGAATGGGTGTTTGTAGTTAGTATTTTTTTTAATTTGTGACTGTACTTTCTGAAGATTTCAAAAACAAATGACCACTTTTCGACAGTCACCTTCCTTTTACGATGTGTGTTTCCCAGCATCGTAACATTTTAAAGCCTTTAACACATGAGAATGTTCTTCCCCCAAAGGAGGAAATTAAATTTATTACTATTTATATACATAGACCAGTCATAACATTATGACCACTGACTGGTGAAGTGAATAACGCTGACCATCTTCATCAGGGCACCTGCTAGTGGATGGGATTTATTCAGGAATATAATTATATATTATTTTATTAAATCTAAAAGGTCTTTGATATAAGAATAAAAAAAAATAAAAATAACAACTTAGTAAGGAAAAAACACTGTTTGAGTGCAAGACACATACAGGATGACCTGATTTCAATGGCACACTCCAAGACTCACTCAACTCTTGACCACAAGGAACGTCAAATGTTAACTAGAATATGCTAGAATGAATTTAAATAAGACTACAACGGTTTAGGAGATATATCTATGAGCTGATTAGGCCATACTGGAACTGTTTGGGCCAGTGGTATGTATGGTGTCTGAAAGGCCAGGCGCAAAAAATATGGTCCCCACATCAAGCATGGCGGTGGGTCACTGATGATTTTGGGCTGTTTGTCTGCAACATGAATTGACTATCGTAAAGAGTAATATATTTTGTTCTGTTAACAACTGACAACTGGTGATCAATGGACTTTTCAATAAGGCAATGATCCAAGTCAACCAAACCTTGGAGAAGAAGACCCTGGAACATACTGGAGTGGCTTTATCAATCACCAGATTTACATCCATTGGAAATCCATGTTAGGATTTAAAGAAGGCAGTTGCAGCACAGAAGCTAATAAACATCACGCTTCTAGAGGCTTTCGCATCAATAAATATTATGTTATGTTATGCAACTGTGTGTGTGTGTGATACTGAAATTAATGAACCACCTTTTGCACCTTTTATTTTAGCTCAGATAATGACCAAGCATTAGCGGCTTGAGGCCCTATTTACACATTATTTGCGAATCTCATATAGCAATTCATTCATGTAAAATACATGATGGTTTACTGGTTGCTGTAGCGAGATGAAAGAAAAACTATTTACAAGGTATTTACCAGACTATAGTTGCTCATGATGAAAGGAGAAGAAACACATGCTTCATTCAAAACATAAACAATGTAATACTTTATTTTTGGGGCTTCAAATGTGCTGTTACAGAAGGTCAAGCAGAAAACTGAAGGTAACACAGGTATTAGCTGAACCCCTGTTTTATTTGTCTATTCCCAAAAGAAACAAAAAGCTGCTGTGGTGTTTACCATGTCCAGACGTGCCATCACATTTTCTGGGCTCTGAGGCATGGACCATCAAATAGTCCAGAAGTGAGTTATCTGGACTTAAAGGCACCTGTAATACATGGACACACAGTTTAGAAGGGGTGATACAATTCAGAAGGACCATAAAACAGTCCTGAAAAAGTGTTGTGTTATCTTGGCTTGTAGGCATCTGAGCTTGGACCGTCAAATTGTCCTAAAGAGGTCTTGTGATTTCTGGGCATAGAGCCATATGGGATGGACAATCAAACAGTCCACATGTGGTTTTGAGTTTTCTATAATAGGCTATCAGACAGCACAAATTGTCTTTGAGACATCTGAGATTAACCATCACACAATCTATACAAGGTGCTGAGTTATCTGGGCTCAGACACATCTCTAATGGACCATCAAACAGTCCAAAAGGGGTGTTGAGTTTTTTGGGCTTGGAGGTATTTGGACTGGACCATCAAACATTCCAGACATGATGTAAAGTTTTATGGTCTTTGAGGTATCTGGGATAGCCTATCAAACTGCATAGAAGTGGTGCTGACTTTATTGGCTCGAAGGCCTCTGGGATACACAGTCTGAAGGGGTGTCAAGTTTTCTGAACTCTGATGCATCTGTGATTGACCATTCCGAAGGGATAATGGGGTTCATGGTCAGATGAATTAGCATTCCAAAGCTTTTTTGGAACTAGTGGATGGTTCACCATTCTCTTGTTCCAAAAAAGCTTTGGAATGCTGAAGTTTTCTGGGAGAGAGTTTAGTTCTCTGGGCTCTGAGATATCTGGGAAGGACCATGAAACAGTAAAGAGGTGGTTTAGAATTCTAGAATTGGAGTTTTCTGAGCTCTGTGGCATCTGAGATGGACAATCACAAAGTGCCAACTCAGTTGAACCTATGCTATGGGCCTGCAGGGCTTCACACCGAGCCAAGTGCTACACTGATTCAGGAGAATTAACAAATTCTTCTTTTATTATATCCCACAAAGTCCCAAGTTTTCTGGAAATTGAGTGCATATGTAGTCTTTAAATTCATGAAAACTTGAAAGGCTGTGTTTTGTGATGGTGTTGAGTGGTGAAGGTGCCTTGGCTTGTGCTAATTCTCTCAACTTCATTTCTGCCGTGGGAAAGCTAGCGATGAAAGTAAGACCACCTGCAGTTCTGAGACTCGTGTCCTCATGCTCGTACAGTTGTTCCCTTTCACATCTAATGATGTCCCTGACAGGGCTGCTTTAATGAGTTCAACCTGAAAAGCTTGTACAGTATGAAATAATATTTCACCCTGGCTTGATTCACTTTAAAACTGAATCTAACCTTCAAAGCTTACGACGGATGCATGACTCAAGCACACAGCGGCGGTCCATTGTGTCAGCACACTGCTCATTTTCAGCTCTTCAAGCACATTAGTTCTACAACTTTCCAGGAGAGGAGCTGCATGAAACTTCATGCAGCAGCAATGCTGATGTGATCTAGGTCCGACCCTGAGTCAAATAAAATTGACGGCAAAAATATATCAATTAATAACCATAAAATTGCCAGTGCAGTGTGGCAAAATAGGAAATGATGCACCCTAACAGGAGTTTAAAAGTGAAACAGTGAGGAAAATGCAACTAAATATAGAGAGATGTGGATATATCATACTTATTACACACACATTCATATTATAGGGCAGTTGTAGCATAGCGGTCAAACTACTGACCTGCCAGGTGGCCACTTTTGGGCCCTTAAGGAAGACGTTTAACCCTCAAAAGGGCCAACCAGAATACCTTGAGAAAAGCAAAGTTTTTATAATTTTATTTTATTTTTAGGCGAGCTGTAAACCAAGTGAGTTAGACAGAGTTTTTAGTTGTTTTTAAAAAGATGGTAAGATACTCAGAAGTTCGGACAGACAGAGGAAGCTTGTTTCACCAATTCTGAGTACAGAGAAGAGTCTTGATGCAAATCTTCAGGGTGGAAGATCTGGTCGAGTGAGACTGGT